>QVRM01000534.1:380000-566599 GCA_003439945.1 Dermanyssus gallinae
CTGAAACGGTCGGATTAAAATAAATGAGTCAGTAATGAGTCGTAAACAAATATACGTTTGAATGAGATATTTGTTTAACATATGTGTGGGTCATGTCTTCGTTGATGCTCGACGGCTTAGCGCTGGGTTTGTGCTGCTGGGTGCAACTACTGAATGAGAACATTCTTTGCAGGCAATCTAACATTGCGAATGTAAGTAGAAGGCGAGTGACTCAGCTTATCACACGCTCGCCGTAGATAAATTCTGCTTACATCAAACTATTAAATTTAGCACTGTTTTCCATAATAGCAAAGGCCTAACAAACTGTAGTAGGCAACACACGACAGCTATTGGTTTAGGTCGACGAGACGGTGGTAAGGAGAGGTTAGTTCGCGGCTTTAATGCCGAGTTACGGACTCTTCGACGACTTCGTTTCTTCGACGGACCACGGCCAGGTGCCAGAAACACGTTGCTCCTATCCTAAAGGTAAGCTTAGTATTATAAATATACAGACAGATAAATATTGTCTTGTACATTTGCTAGGTATGTGATAAACGCACTAGTACCGCACGGGCACTGGAAAAGAACACTGTTCCTAGGAACGAATGTCTACACCCATTGTACAATATTGATTACAGTATTAAAAATGGGGGTTTTAAATCAAATAATATTATTAATAATATAACAGTGCCGTTTAAGAAAAAGGTTTTCTAATTATCATTTAATTTTACGAATATGCCAATGCTGGTTGTATTGTAGAATACATATGACGAATGAAAGAACCATTCTTTAATTGTGTGGTTTGCATAGATGATAGGAGTGCCAATGAAGAGGGATGCTGATAATAGCTATCCAAGATAAAGAAACAACAGCAATAAAAATAGTAATGCGTATTTACGGATTAGTATTTATCAAGCCTATGCTTTTGGTAAAACCATTGTATTACAGTTAGTATTTTGCTGCGCTTCTAAGAACTTACAATCTCAGCTAGGATTAGTACCGCTTTGCTAGAACTTGCAGACGCATTCTAAATACAATGCTTTCTGGAAACGATTTTTACTCGCCGACTCGCTAACAGTCCAAATACAAGCTCCGGTGAGCACAACCTGAAAAAGATGACGTCGTGAACCCAACCACGGGATCAGCCAGCCAATCTCACAAGGGTAACTGTAAAACTTGCGTTCCATCTTAATACCTAACAGCAACATGATCGTAGAAATAAAGGAAGAAGATATATGTCCAGTGAACGTTTATTGCAACCATGTATAATACACGCATATATATATATATATATATATATATATATATATAGGTAGTCGTTTGGACAGACTTGGAAGTCGTAGATTTTGTCTAAATAGGCTTTTTTACCAATGAAATGGAGCGGCGGAAAATATCTTGTTTAGGAGTGAGTTTTGCCAATACGTTCATAAAACGTACACATGCAAGAAAATGCTTATTTAATGCGAGTATTTTTGGTACTAAATCGAAGGAAACGACTCGCTAATCATATCACGAACCGAACCACCATCAATTTGGTACCAAAATTATTCTCCTGAAATGCTTAATGTGTTTGTTTTATAATGAACTTGATGGCAATATTGTAATGTATAAACGTGAAACGTCAAATATAACGTTAGCAAAAACATCAGTAAATCTAAATGTTTGCAAAATATGCTCACTGCAACTACAATACAACTCGTTCTATTGCAATCGCATATTTTGTGAAACAATGGTCGGTCAGTTACGAATTTTCTGTCACTCCTAAACAAAACATTTCACTCCCCTCCCCCAATTCTGTTGGAAATTGCTTAATATTAACCAGTGTACAACTTCCCTCAAGTCTTTGCCGAACAGCGTATATATATATATCTTTGGACACCTGACAGTATATATAAATATACTGCGTCATGTGCACCTCTTCGTAATCTGTAATCTCGTCTTTTAGTATCTCCGCTTACTAATACAACGCCAGTCGGAAGGCGCACTTCCCAAGCAGGTGGCGAGAGTTACGCAACACGTCGCAATAAGACTACTGAAATACGTATCAACTAGGTGACTACATAAATACGCACATAATAAATATAAAACGAAGGCACTGATTTCCTTTCATTTGATGATGTGTATGGTATATACATATGAACTATGCGGCTTTTGTTTGAAAATGTACATCGGTAGCACTGCACGGCGACTCGTCAATCGCAGTATCAAGACGTAGCAGCGCATCAAGAGTTTGACGACATATAACAACGGCGATCTCGGTCGATGAAGTAAGACACAAGTTTGTAAACAACTTGATAATGTAAGCAAACATCATACGTGGTGGGATAGCTAACAACGTGACGTAAAAAGGTGAGTAAATACAGATTAGAAATCGAAATACATACAACCACAACATGTATGGTGATGATGTACGCCTAATAACCGACAGTGGCTGATCGGCCATTGCTCAGACTGTGTCATACCTTCATTTTTTTCTCGGTTGGACTCAATCGACAGCTGGACGCTTAAAGCCTCTTTAGGGAGCAAAACAACAACTACTACAATAGTGGTTTGATGAGGGTGCCTGCCTTGCCCTGATCTCAACACGTACAGCGGGCGTCAACAATCAACAAGCGTATGGCGAGCACAACACAGTTAGGGCCTTCTCTACCCTCTGCCCCTCACCTAATCGCCAACCGTCGTGTCCATACCCGCCAATGTCGGAGTCTGCATTTGTGACTCGCTGTTACTTCATTCGCTGCTTTCGTATATCGCTGCTGTCGGGTTTCTCTTCGAATCATTCTTCCAAGTGCCCTCTCCTCCTGTTCGATCAACCAGCTTGGTCTATCCTGGCGTGTCAAACGGTTGTAGCCGTCATCGGTGCGAATTCCTGTTTTGCTGCATAATTACTACTAGTTACTTTGTTGCTGTGCGACGGACAACAGATGCGCCATGCCCCCTATGCTAATAGAGGCACTTTCATATCTGTCGACAGCCATCCAGCGTTCATTTGACTATGTAACACACTTAGTAGAAAAAAAAACAATACTAGCCATAACAATGATGAGATCGTGTGCCGCTATGTCGGGCGTCGTGCGCCACGTGCGGTGGATTGCGCATTGGCTGTCAGGGCAAAATCAACACGGTGTAGACTCCTTCATCTGAATTCTATATTACAACAGATGTGTGTGTGTATATATATATATATATATATATATATATATGTACATATACATACATATATATTCTCGTGTATATACTAATTCTCAAATAGAAAACCACACATACGTGTATGTATGTGGACGGCTATCAATTTAGAACGAGTTTAACGAGCGTTGTTACGTCGTGTTACTAAAAGTCCACTCGCAACTTGGCACCCGAATGTCGAGCAGGTGATGAAGTTGGCACTTTGCACGAAACAAACCACCGAAGTGAAGCGTGTCTGTTTGCAGTAACGGGCGCGATCAATCACACGACCCCCCCCCCCCCCCCCCCCCGGTTTCTCCCGGATGTCGTTATTGTCGCGACGTCAAACACGCACACTCCAATGGCATTGTGTTGCAGCCTCGAGTTGCGGTATCTGCACCTCGAATGCCCGTCCGATGTATTCAAAGGCTAGCTGAACCAGCAAGCGCTACCTTTTACGCGTGATCACAAACTACAGAAGCATCCTACGCTTGGGGATAGATCAACATCGGGCTGCTATTGCTACAGTGTGTAGATGCTGGGCTGGCCGTAGTGAGCTTGTCGGATAGCTTGTCGCCGGATAGCGAAGATGTCGGCGGCGAAGCTGGGGGTGCTAAGCTGAGTGCGGAAGCCGTCGGCTTTTGTCGGCTGTAGCTCCGTCGCGGAATATAGCCATTTTGGTTCTTCTTGTGAACCTTCAGATGCTTCGTGAGGTGGTCGGAGCGAGAGAAGCGTTTCTCGCAGATCGAACACTCGTACGGCTTAATGCCCGAATGCGAGCGGCGGTGACGGGCGAGCTCGTCCGACCGACTGAATCTCCAGCAGCAACCCGGCCACTGGCACACGAACGGTTTCTCGCCGGTGTGCCGGCGAAGGTGAGCCTTGAGGTGCGAGCTCTTCGAGTAGACTTTCACGCAGCCCTCGTACGTGCAGTAGAAGATCTTGTCGGCATCGTTGGGCTTCGGGTGGCGCACGTACTTACGCGGTACGCGCGTTATCGGCGGAATACGTTCCTCCTGCAGAAACTTGCTCTGCTGCAGGAGAATCGTCTGCTGGTCGGCTGCGACGACGGAGGGCGGCACCACCTGCTCCTGTTTGACGTCCTGCACTCCCATCTGGTCGAACTCGCCGCGGAAACCCGACAACGTCTCGAGGCCCACACCCAGCACGACGAATTCGTTGTTCGAGCCATCCAGGTGGTGGCAGGGCTGGTGCTCGGCCAACGCTACCGGACAGTAGTCGTGGCCGCTGATGCTGCCCTCCTCGCTGAAGTATCCAGGCGATGGGCCGCTCGTACACGATTCGGGCGACGGCTCCGACTTGACGAACAGTGTGGGAAACTCGGGCAGCGGCCCGCTCTGCTGGTTCTGCTGGCTGGAGAAGATCGACCCGAGATAGTCGTCGGCCTCGAGTTCGCCCAGCGATATAACTCCGGTGCCCTGCGACGGATCACGGTGGTGGTGGTGGTGGTGGTCGAGCTGTGGGAGGCTGTGAGAGCAGCCATTCTGTTCGGGCACCATCACGTAACACTGGCTCTCGCACTGCGCGGACGACGCGACTGCGACAACAGCAGCAGCAGCACCAGTCTGACTATTACCAAACGACAGCTCGGCCGGCTGACCACGAGGCGCTGGCGGTACGCCGGCACCGTGGCTCCTGTAGTCGCTGTGGTAGAGAGTGGTCTCGCCAAAAAAACTGGTGGTTGGTGACGCTTGGAGCGGCTCGAAGCTGGTCTCGGGCAGCTGTGCACCGCTCAATGGCTCATAGCTGAGTGTCGCCTCACCGGATACCGAGTCGCCTGTCGTCAAAGCTAGCGCGGCGTAATCCCCCAGCAAAGGGGCACTCCATTCCCTACTGTCGCCCCCCCCCACACAGTCTAATGCCGTCACGCTCTCTCCATTATACGGTGCTTCATGCAGCTGCTGCTGTTGTTGTTGTTGTTGTTGTTGCTGTTGGTGTTGTTGCTGTTGTTGGTGTTGCTGTTGTTGTTGATGCTGTTGCTGCTGCTGACAATCCGGTTGCGACTGTATCCTGTCCTGTGGCAGCTGCAGTTGCTGCTGCTGCTGCTGCTGCTGTAACTGCAGCTGTTGTTGATCTTGACAAAAGCCCAGATAGTCGGCGCTGTCGAGCGAGATGAGAAGAGCTGGAAAAAGCCAAGCAACCAACGACACAACGACACAACAACGACAACAATCGACACAATTAGCTCACAGCAAACCAAGCTAAGTTACAGTTAGTCGTCTGAAGCACAGTTAGTCCTCTGGAGCACATTTACGAGGTCGTATTGTACCGAGTCGTATCGAGCCGCACACTGAGCGAACACTGCCCGCACAGACACGAGAACACTGCACCCGTGCCTATGAGAAACAACAGCAACAAAATGTCACACCGTCACAACGCCGGTTGGTCCGCCTGTGCCGGCGAGTCGACAAGAAAAACGCACGTCGGTGTCGCTGCCGCCGCCGCCGCCGCATCCATACAAGCACAGAACCGACACATACACAACTCTCTCTCTCTCACACACACTTTCTTTCTCTTCTATATATATATATATATTTATATATCTCTCCCGCTTTACCGCCTCTCTCATACGGACACGCTCGCACGTATAGACACTCTGACATATGAACACAAACATTCACGTAAATACACTTATACGTAAGTCATTCACACATTCAGATCTATATATATATATATATACATATAAATATATAAATATATACATACATAAAGCAATATATGCGTAATCGCGCGTGTCAACCGGCCAACAAACGGTGATTGTCCGTGCCTAGAGTACGCGATTTATAGAGAGAGCGATAGAGAGAGGCACGTCACATGAAAGCTCACAACGGCGGCCGCAGCCGCAGCAGCAGCAGCAGTAGCGGGATCAGTAGTGCTGCAAGTAGTAAGTACTGGTAGTAATCGTAATAGTAGTAGTAGTCGTAGTAGTAATCGAGGTCTAAGAAGTACTAGCACTTATGGCAGTAGTAATAATGCTGTAAGAGTCATGTCTCGACGCCGACGACGTGGGACGACGTAAGACGACAACGTGGTGGATCGGTCGGTGGTTGATCGGTCGGATAGTCAGCCCCACTCGTCTCTCTGTCCGTTCGGCCACTCAGTCTCCTCCTCCGTACGCACGCACGCGTCAATGTTGCCGGAGTTGGCGGCGGCGGAGGCTGCGGCTGCAGTAGCGGTCAATAATGACGAATCATTATCGTCGTCGTCGTCGTGGTCGTTGTCGTCGTCGTCGCTGTCATCGCTTAGATCATCACACCTCAAGAGGGCACGAACGCAAGCGGGAGCGATAACACGACAAGAAGAAGAATAGGAAGAGAAGGAATTGGGCTAAGTCAAAGAGAAACAACCTTAATAACAACCATCATCATCATCATCACCATCATCATCATCATCATCTTTATAAGAATAGCAGTATTAGCAGCAGCAGCAACAACGGCGGCGGGTGGGAAGTGGGAAAGAAAGGAAGAGAAGCAAGGGGAAGAAGAGCAACAACAGACAACAATGACATCGAAACAATGCCAAGGCGTGGTAGCGGCAGCAGCGGCGACGAGGAACCTCTCGAGTCGGCAGTCGAGTTCCGTCCGGATTGGGGATCTCGGTCGCTTGCAATCATGCTGCTGCTGCTGCTGCTGATGATGATGATGATGACGATGATAATGATTTGATGACTCAACAGTAGCAGCAGGGGAAACAAACACAACAACAGCAACAATAGCGGTGCCGGCAACAAGAACAACACCGATGATGTTAACGTCCGTAACGGTAACGGAGCAACAGAGCAACTGCAGATATGAGACCTGACCGCATAGCTTTGGCCAAGCAATATCAATGAGAGCACGGCAATGACTCCACAACGACGCGACTCGCGGCAACAACAGCAATCACACAAGCAACAGTATTGACTACTACCACCAACAACAACGACAACGACGACAGCAACAACAACAACGAGTACGACGACGACGACGACGACAACAACAACAACAACAACAACAACAACAACAACGACGACAACAACAACGACAACGACGACAACAAAAACAGCGACAACGACGACAACAAAAACAGCGACAACAACAGCGACAACAACGACAATAACAACAACAACAACAACAACAACAACAACAACAACAACAACAACGACAACAACAACAACAACAACAACAACAACAACAACAACAACAACAACAACAACAACAACAACAACAACAACAACAACAACAACAACAACAACAACAACAACAACAACAACAACAACAACAACAAAAAACAGCGACAACAACAGCGACAATAACAACAACAACGACAACAAAAACAGCGACAACAACAACGACAACAACAACAACAACAAAAAACAGCGACAATAACAACAACAACAGCAACGACAATAAGAAGAACAGCTACAACAGCGCTAACTGCAATTACAAACATCACAAAAACGACAACAGCAACACTACCACTACCACGATCACTAACAAAGGCATTAACACCTGCCCTAACAATGGCCACTGGTTCGACTAACTATCTAGGTTTGCACTTCTACTACAATAAATACTGTTTGTCTACTACTACTACTACTACTACTATTTCAATTTCTACTCCCGTAACAATGTAGTCCGGTATCACAATTACCATTAAAGTCATTAGACTACTAATCAAATATTTTACACCACTGCCTTAAATCTTGTATTAGACGGCAGCGTTGGCCATTACCTTGCTTAGAGCATTATTCTCGACTAGAAATGTAACCTACACCGTATCCCTATTGTTCAACCGGTCCGATTAGTATTTGCACAAGCATTGATTCCTCTCTCTCTCTCTCTCTTTTTCACTATTCCTCTAATTATGGCCATATTAACGCTTTTCCCAAACTGGATGTATTACTTGAACTTTCCCCAACTATAAAATATAAAATGCACACAGCATACAGCTCAACCGGATTCAGGAACAGACGAAGCCAGGCATCCGGAACGGTACGCTAAAGCGGGCGGGTTTGATCCCACGCTAGTATATACATATACATAGGTTCTCGGTAACCATATTAACACTCGTTGTTTCACATAACGGTGCGTTAGCCGGCCAAGCCACGCACAGTTCTAGGTAGAACTGTTTTCGTGACTGCCGGGCTGCAACTGAGCTGACGTCTCCACTCACGCGGGGCGCACGCTCCCACCAGTTGTCACGAAGAAACGACAACGGACTGACGGTGGCGGGTTCGATTCAGTAGTCGATTGCATTGATTGAATCGATTCAGTGCTCGATTGCATTTAATGCAATAGATGACGAAAATCAGAACTACTACATCTACCACAGCGTTTTTCTTACTTCCGAGCCGGCCTTAACAACCAAAATCCGACTTCAACCAGCAAGAGCTTCTTCTGCATCAACAGGTGAGGTGCGTAGGCAAATCTCTGGCGCCCCCCTCGGAGCTGATGCTGGGTCGCCCTGTCTACCCTACTGGTGTAACTGACCAATCGCCCATTGGCGCACCAGCTAATTAGTTGAGCAACTAATCATCAACCGCTCTACTCTTATTCTTATCCTAATTATTAGTGTCCTAGCATTACAATCGTAAGTGACAATACAGACAGAATCCAAACGGGTCGATCTGTGCGGTAGCTATCAGAGGCGCCGTACCACATACGCCGGGAACAATAACAATAGCACAACCGTAACACGAATAACCTCATAAAAACGACAGCAAGTGCCACAACAGCACGAATAGTACAACAAAAAACAACAACAACAACCACGACAATGACGACAACAACAAAGACGCAATAGCAACACGTCGCTCCAGAATACAGTTGAGTACATTACACACCGCATTCACCCTCTCTTCCCCTTTCCTCATCTGTATCTCAGCTTTCCTTGACAGACAAAGGTTGCCCGAATCACGAGCAGCGGCGGCGAAGGCGATTCTCTTAGGCGATTCCCCTTGTTGCTGTTTCGGGATTCTCCACCTTTCTATCCGATGTCTGTCTGTGTGTATGCGCACGAATAACTGGACTGGCTTACTCACGCGAGACACGGGGCCAGCAATGAGTCGTCCAACCCCTCAGTTCGTCATGCCGTCAGCGTGGACGACTTAACTTAACGCGGATGGGCCCCGATCTCTCCGCGCGATATTTGTGTCAATCTCGACCAAACATACACACCATTCGGTCGTCTTCCCGATCCGACGTGTTCTCTCTCCACAGACGCCTTAAGCTCAGCGAGCAGCATTGCTGCTCTCTCGATTAGCGTCTAAAGCGCCGTCTTTCAGCCGTCGCGCGTCGGTTGCGCACGGTAGAACACGAAAAGACGGCGCACGGTACGCGAGGCCCGATAATCATCTCTTCACTCTTCATTCTTCACACTCTCCTCTCATTCGAGTGTATGAGGAGCGAGCCTCGAGCAATGAGTAGAAAGCGACATGGCGACAATGAACCAGATGCCGGTTCTGTGGCTGTGCGGTCCCCATGTTTGTTTACCTCATCTCATTCGCCCCCCCCCCCTCTCCACCTCACCAACCATTCTTGCGTACCAGAGATGGTCTCGCCCAGAGATGCGATTAGTTGTCGTTAATCGGCAGTAACGCTCCCGGATCACGGCTGTGGCTGTCGTCGCCGCGTTTGCTTCTTTCTGCCGTTTCTCCTGTTATTTCTGCTCAGTGCGACCTTTTTCCTTTATTCCTGCTCGGTCCGACTTTTTCTCTTGATCCTGCTCAGTCCGACATCTTCCTTTATTCCTGCTCAGTCCAACGCCTTTCTTTGTTCCTGATCAGTCCAGCGTTTTCCTCTATTCCTGCTCAGTCCAACTTTTTCCTCTATTCCTGCTCAGTCCAACTTTTTCCTTTATTCCTGCTCAGTCCAACTTTTTCCTTTATTTCTGCTCAGTCCAATTTTTTCCTGTATTTCTGCTTAGTCCGGCTTTTGCTTCTATTCTTGCTAAGCTGGCTGGCTGCTGCCGCGAGACTGCCTCAAATCTTGGTCGTGATCCGTTCGACGGGGCTGTTAGTTGCCTCGGGCTTCTCCTTCGCTGCTTTCACTCTGCTGCTACTGCTGTTACCTACTTATCTAGTTACCGACGTTGCTGTTTTTGTCATTGGTATAATTGCCGTTGTTATTGTCGCTGTCATTGTCTTTGTTGCTGCTCCTGTCATTGTTGTTGTTGTTGTTGTTGTTGTTGTTGCTCTTTCTATGGTTGCTGCTCTTGTCATTGTTGGTATTGCCATTTTCATGGTTGTTGCTCTTGTCCTTCTTGTTGCTGTTGTTATTAGTGCTCATCATCATTGTTATTGTTGTTATATTCATTGTTGTTGTTGTTGTTGCTCTTTCTATGGTTGCTGCTCTTGTCATTGTTGCTATTGCCATTTTCATGGTTGTTGCTCTTGTCCTTTTTGTTGCTGTTGTTATTAGTGCTCATCATCATCATCATCATTGTTGTTGTTGTTGCTGTTGTGGTTATCATTGCTCTCACAGTTTCTCATAGTAGCAGTACTTGTTGCTGCTGCAGTTGTCATTGTTGTTGCTGTCGTCATTTTTATTGTTGTTATTGTAGTTCAGGTTGAAAGAGAGCTACACGTCAACACTTCGTGCGTGTCTTGACGGTCCAGTCGGTGTTTGATTATCACAATCTATGTTTGACTATCAGACAGACGTCTATCAGACAGCAGGACTGACTAAGTCTAACATTAAAACTACTACTACTACTACTACTACCATTTCTACTGCTACCACAATAATGTCGACAACTACAATGATGACAAGAACAGCAGCAGCAAAAGTAACAACAACAACAGTTACAACAGCAATCACACGTCAGTTAGTTTGTAAGAGAGAAACAAAGATCGAAGCAAATAAAGATCAACACGGCAGAGAGTCTTCAGTCTATGGTTAACGCTGGATGGAGACGCACGGGAGAGGCAGTAATACCACGAACACGATTAGCGCCGACAAACGCTGCAAAGACGCTGCGACGGATCGAAAGCCTAACTCTTGCTAGACTGAGGCCAAAACGTCGTCAACAGCAGTAGCAACAGCAACAACAACAATAATAAAACAACAACAACAATAAAACAACAACAGCAGCGGCAGCAGCAGCAGTTAACCAGTTGATTAGGTCCCTTCTTTTGCCCTTTGCTACGAAACTATACCGGTCGCTCCTCCGTCGTCTAGCGCGCTCTCGAATGTTTTCTCTGTCTCTCTAACTCTCCTTCTTTCTGGGCATTTGCCTTGTCTTCTCCATGTTTTCGTGTTTCTCTCTCTTTTCTTTGCTTGTACTTTGTCTTCATTTTCTTACTATCGTGAGTGAACTTTCCTCTTCGAGATTCATACACACTCTCTCTCTCTCTCCCACGTCTTACGTTTCGTCTTGTATACGCACGCACCCTTTACATAGTTCCTGCTCCAGAGACCACAGAGCACACAATGGAAGCGGATGTCCATACACTCAGACACACGAACGCCGAATCGACGCGGAATCTGAACAGACGTAATGTGGTCGTCGTCGACGTCGTCGTGACGTGACGCGAAATGACGAGGTGCTGCCTGCACTCTGCGCCAACAAATGATCTCTCTCTCTCTCTGGATCTCTCTCTCTCTCTCTCGCACTTTTTCCCTCTCTGGCACGTGCACCCTGGCACGCTTAGACACGCTTTCTCTATCCATATAATTCGTCCCTTCATTTCCGCTTGTTGTCTTCCCCTCTTCCCTTTTCTTTCTATGAAGAACTCCAGGAAAGGACTAAGATAAAAAGTCGCACAGCAACAAACTTTCTTTTTGCTTATCCAGGCCCGTCCGAACTAACACCTAATGACGACAAAGATGACAATTAAGACGAGAATAAGAACTAAGACGAAGAGGAAAGCTCCGTATCCACATACTAGTCTATAGCCTATAAAGCAGAACATAAACATTTCTAGCAAATTTGGTTTTTAAAATCTGCTATTCGTGGCTAGGCTACATCACCTGGCTGGCAAATACCAAAATGCTTTACTCTTTTTTTTATCTATGAATGAAAACTTTACTTAGGCTATAAGCAAATTTATGTAAAAACAACAAACCCATTAACTGGGTATTAGCAATTAGGCTCAAGCATGCATCCAAGCTAAATTCTATCTTTGAGTCAAATCAAGCAGCCGTGCAAACGCCTTAACTTTCTAGCACAGAAAAGTTCATATTCTTATAGAAAATAAGCTAAGAAGTTTTTCTTCCTTATGTTACGCTCGCTGCAAGGCTCATATACCCTGTCGGGTGCAAACATAGAAGGTAGAAATATTTAATCAGTACGCGTGTTGTGCATCACGAATCACTTATACGGCAGCATCCTTGAATGTCTGCCTCATCTATCAGTGTACATCTACGCTCCAGGGTACACCGCACGTATCACTAGACAAAATGCATCAACACTACAAAACGGGCTACACTGTATGAAGCACACAGGTAAATGGTTTAATTGAAAACTTTTGTGTACCTTCGCCTCTATAAATTTCTTGATCTTCCCAATCTTACATATTGCTCGCGACGTCTGGAAGCCGCCCCATCTGACCATCGGATTACAGAAAGTTATAGAAGGCGTCCAAGACGCATTCCTGAGACGCCTGCGCGACTGATGATCAAGTACCACCCTCTAAGCGTGCCAGTTGACGTTGCTCCTCGAATGGACTCACTTTCCACTTCACAAGGCGACATATCCACTCTACGGCAACTAACTTCTAAATTGGTTTTCATGGTTCCCAATTTAAACAAGGTGAATGCCGGAGTGGACTAAATATCGACCATAATCGGAAAACAAAGAAGGGAAGCACAGATGTCTCAATAAAAAGGATATGGTGCATTACCATTCAACCCTCATTAAGTTAGGTTAAGTTTTAAGTTAAAAATATGTGAATTGCTAGCACGCATGATTTATTGTACGCGCCAGTAACCTACGGAGCCAGCGATGCATTACACTAAAAGCCTATAATAGTGGCTCGCTATGAGTGCTGGAACGGATTGTTGGCTTGGCGGAGGGTCAAATGGGCTAGCGCATGCAAGTTCAGATTGTTCTCGTCTATTTGACGATTTTAGTTATGTTCTTCTACTGTAGGAGTATGCGTGCTGGAAGCAATACATATGGCCATGTAAATTGTATCACACACACAGCCTTTTTATGTGAAAGTAAATGGAAAGCTATGTTATTTTTGCACGCAAAAAAAATTGCGACTTGGGTGAACAGCCATCACCTGCTGGTGAAACGATCTGCCTCTGTAACAAAACGAGCTGTGGCGGAGTGCACTTTAGTGGGCCAGAGGGTACGCGAAGTTCGAGTATCTGAGAGTGGTCCAAGACCAAACGCCTCGATGACCCTAAACAACGGCACTGGTAAATGGCGGCCACTAAACAGAGACTAAGAGAGTGCTCAGAGATTGCTTGCCATATGCACGTGAGGGGGGCTTAATGAACCGTTACTACGCCCGGTTCAAATGCGCGCCTGTACTAGCCACAACAATCGTGCTGACCAGGGCATTCTATCGTTTCATACTATTCCAGAGCCTCATCGGTTGTCGCTGGATGTCGCTCTCAACCTTTTTAATTTAAAGACCCCACCGATCGCTGCTGACGGGATACAGGTTATGTGGCCTCACCTATCAAAAGAGAATCTGGAAGCACTTGACAAAATCAAAGCTAGCTTTCTAATAAGGGTGTTAGTAGTCTACTGCACTAGCCGTAACTGGCTTGTCTATCTGTTGGCCTCAACACCACACTTTGTGAAGGATCTCAGAGCAACTTATGCTTTACCGAGAACAGAGGCCTTCGAGAATCATCTTGCTGAATGGGAATATAAATTTGCGGATGTGGACTGACGTTTTTATGAAACTAGAATGGTAACCACAAACTTCTGGAAGGGCCTATGTTGTAAAAACAGGTACTTCCTTACTGGGTTTGCAATACATGTATTTCATGTGAAGATATGTATACAAAGTGGGTTGCATGAAACATCGCCCGAGTGTGAATGCTATTTATTATCTCCAATAGTTGGCCAAGGCAAGATCGCTAATGAAAATAACTTAGGAGAAATGTAGCACGTATGTGCATAAACCAAATATTGAGTAATAAACAATACATTCAAATCGGGCTGACCAGGCTAGTCCTGTACTAGCCTGGTCTCCCTAGACCCCCATAGACGGACCCCGCGAAGGGGCGCATATGCTTTAGACAGCTTGGACGTTTGCAACTAAGAGAGGCCGAAGAAACACTGGATAAGCTGAACGGCCTGCAACGTAAGTGGCAAGGCAACCCAAAGCGAATCAAGAAGTTATTGTTGGTAATCGTGGTACTACAAAAGACGTCACGGAAGATGAAGTACCACCTGACCAAGGTGCTTAGCGGGCATGGTTGCAATATCTGCTCTGACATGGGAAAAGCGTCTCCGGTTTGAGCGTTGTGCGATTCAGAATGTGGCACAGTAAAACATACAATGTTCGAATGCAGGATATCCGTAGACAATTGAAGATAACTCAGTAGAGAGCTGGAAAGAAAGCAGTTGACATCAGGCAACTTAGTAAAGATTATGCCCGAATAGGAGGAAAGCTTGCTGAAGGAATGACACAGACCAGTTTAAGTGAAACTCGACAGCCAGAACAGTTTACGCTCTACTAGTATGCGTAAAGGGTATTGCCAAGGGAGGTGTTACAAGCACTACATAGGCCGATCTGGAGAAGGTAATACAAATACCTAGGAAAGATGGGTAACATATGTATGGTCCAATTGACGGGTAATGTGGCTTTAAACAGCCAGTGTCAAATTCTACACTTTCCAAAGGTTAAATCAAACAAATATGCGTGAATGTATTTTGCCACTTTTTAGTAAAATAAAAATGTTATATTTAGTCTTCTACGACATAAACGAGGTAATCTACCAATCGATTATCGTCAGAATCAGGCACGGCTTTTTTGCAGTTTATTGACTTGATTCTCAGGCGTATTTAAGCTGGCCTACACTTCTATGCGCATTCTTCTGTATTTTTTACAATGTGAAAGCTCAGAAACTTCTGTAGAAGATTCCGAAACGCAAGCTCACCCTTCTAGTTATGGCAGCATGCTCCAAGACGATTTGCGTACTTAGTTTGTAGACGAAAAAAGCCTGCTTGCTCTCCTTTCTCCAGAACTGAACGTCCGTTTGACTAAATATTTTCTAGGGTTGTTAACTAGTAGACGCTGATTACTTTTACAGGTATATCTACTTAGATTGGAGCTAACCCGGGCTGGTGGTTATGCGCCCCGATACATTCGAGCCGTAGTCTCAAGGGAGGCCTCGGTAGAGAAACTGTGTGAGGTGTTTCGAGGATCCCCGGAAGTATTGCTCTACGTTTTGGACGGATACCGAGAGAAAAGAGCTTGCTTAGTAATAGAAAACTGACTAGGAAGTTCAATGTTTGCAAAAATTATCCATTTTTGCAGGCATTCGCGGAACGCTGCTGGCGCTGCTATAATTAATGATAAGAAGGCTGATATTTTGTTTTGCAGGCTTAGGAAAAAGAATCTCGACACGCGAAATACAAACTACAGTGTTAGGTACGATGTATCAATAGATACTAAATGCCTACCGTCTAATAGTTAGTTTCGATTTTTTTCCAAAAAGGGGTCAATGGCTCAGTCTACGGAGTTAAGCATGCCGCCGTCATCGTAAATCACATTGCACAAACGAGTTCTATTTTCGCTCTAATCACGTAAGCACGTAGAGACGAACAGTTTGGGGTCCAAAATAAATCGGTTTATAGAATGTTCAGTTTCTATATTTGCCTAACTAGACATAATGAACATATATATATATATATAGATATATATATATTTGTCTAGCCATGCCAACAACGATCAACCACAACAACTGAGTCTTTGTGGTGGCGGCGGCCGCAAATGATACTAACATGTGACCGCTGTGCAAGTGTATACATACAACGAGCATGCGTATCGAGGTAATAGGGATAACACTTTTGTTACAAACGTTGCTGACGCCCGCATAAGCGGGTTGGACGACCGAATGCCACATGGCCATACGTAATAAATATATGTTAATAATAATATATTAATTATGACTATCTGAGACTGATAACAGACATGCATAACCGATGAATTTGCTGCAAAATTACGGATTTTTATCTGAATGCCCGAATCATAGGTTCAAATCTCACACGGAATGTATTGAAGATACTGAATGCTGCATTTTGATGATGATGTTAGTCTAGCCGGCTATTTAAGCGAAAGCATGCGAGGACAGCCGACACCAAAACGTTTTCTGTGGAGTCGCGTTTAAACGCTGACGACTAGAATGAAAAATATTTTAGGGAGGCTTTTTTATTCTAGGCCATCCTCCGTCTCCTACGGGCTTGGCACTCCCCGTTAGGTATATTTTCAATGCACCGAGGGCCGGACATGTTGAGATATCTAGGGTAAGGCCCCAACAGTCCTTGTGGCAGCATGGACGCTGACTCTCAGCGGTATGGTTTATCACGCTGACGACTATAATTTACAAACTGATCATAAAATGATTAAAAAAAGGTCACGTATCTGATTATAATTATATACATGACCGCTGGAGCCATTCATTTGATGCAATCAGATATTTTCCGTGCCTCTCACCTCTGGTCTGGTATTGACTGTTACAATAGCCACGTCTAAACCAAAACTGTTCGGGATGACCCCCAGCCAAGATTTAACGTCTACGGGAATGCCTTTCGCATTGCTTCATAGACGGACCCCCATAAATATAAATATGCAACGGTGGGGCTCGAATCCGCGCAGTTATGTGTCTCTTCCGGTCGCGAGGCGCAGGCTAATGCATCACGCCACAGGGCTCGACGTCTATACCTGCCTGACCCTTATAAAGATCCTGCTCTACTGCCTCTCTTAAATTATATATATATATATATATATATATATATATATATACATATATATATCTCGGAAAATATGTGATGCAAATCCTGCACGTAACTTTGACCTTCTTTTATGTGCATACCCCACAAGTAGTGTGTGAGCAGGATGTGCTCGAGGTAAGGCAAACACTGGAAACCCCGGAAGGGAGCTCATTAAGCTGCGCCTGCTTCACTTTTCTGCTTGCCTTATTGATCATATTCGACAAGAGTATTAAAATACCATAGTTGTTATGTATGCAGATTATTTGGTACCAGCCCGTCGCGATTTAGGTGCAAATGAGATGCCTTGCCTTTAGAAGTTCCACATAAACGGCAGGAATGTCAAGGCTGTGGACTTCCGACAAAGGGGCCAATTGGATGTCAAGGACGTTATGAACGTTGTAGCGGCCAATGTCTGGAGTTTGGCAACTCCCTCCGGTTCCTTGGGCCTTGACTGCACTTAATTAGAATAAGCTTTACTGGACGCATCAACGAAACAGTGTGGGCAGCTCTAACCTTTCTTTATGTGGAGGTGGGCAATGTTTGGCAACAGTGGGCAGATCTAACTTTTGCTACTATATTGACTATCTCGTCAGCATTAGGGCACTCTGTCCTAAGGTGGCTCCGAGGCTGGTGTACTCTCTTAACAAAGTATATGGACACCTTACTTGGGTACTATAGCTTGCGTTAAAAAGTCCTTCCCATGTACATGAAGCGAATACTTGGATCGTCAAAGCGAGCGAGGAGCCGCTTCGTGCTTAACCACCTTATGTCGGGATGTGCACTGGTCGTGAAAATCATCCAACGGAGGCCAAAGATGCCGCGTACAGTACCATTCGACTGTTTAGGTCGCATTGAGAAAATAAGGTTGACCTATTTTAACCCAGGAAGTTGGATACCTAACAAATACTCAATGACTCACCTCCCCGGTCTGGTCTTGCATGTTACACTAGCCATGTCTATATTAGATACGTAGTTTTTGGCTACCATAGCCTGCTTGGTTTGCATAAAAATTTCACAAGGATTACACGGGGTGCATCTGTCGACTCTAGTCACAAAAATGTACCAAGTACTACGCGTGCCGCCTGTGCGGCCCTTGGTAAAACATTAAAATTGATTAGCAGCCTCAATGGGGGTTTGCTAGCTTGCTTAAACATTTCTTATTCTAAGAAATGCCGCGAAAAAGCTTTTGTCAATACAGTAATAGCAAAATATTAAATTTTGCTAATGCATATTCTTTAAAGATGTTTGTATTTCGAATTGTCCATACGACATATCAATATATATATATAACCCGTCGGCAAATTTAATAACTATATTGAAATTGTAGATACTGTTCATGTGTCACATTTGCGTCAGTTGCCAGTCGCGAGCTTCTGCGTCAGCTGCCAGAAATCCTTCGGCGCGTAAAACAGTAAGATAGTTGTGCTTAGGCCTCTAAGAATTACTTTTAAATAAAGACTCTCATTATACCTACGGTCGGTTCCTACCTTTTCATTTGAACACGCCTCATATATATATATATATATATATATATATATATACATATGTGTATGAATAAAGCGAGCACTGCCGAGTGTGCAAATGTATTGTAAATGATTTATAAATCATCGCAATATTTTCTATATATAGAGATTTGCCTTAGGCGCACTTGCCATGCCCATTGCGAGCGGCTGAGTGGTACGCACGGCTACGAACAAGGGTTGTTATGTCTCTCACACGTGTGCATGTCACGCAAACGCGCTCGAACGAACAAACAAACAAATAAGAAAGCATACAAACGTACATTCAAGACATTTATCCAACGTTGATTCATCGTTGGCGAGCGTGCCAAAAACCGTGCCACTACCGCCATCACCGTTCCCGTTGTTGTTGTAGGTGTTGTAGATGTTGTTGCTGTTGTTGTTGGCGTGCTCATCCGCTGTCATCCCTCCTGATACGATGACAGGAGTCTCGACTACGGACGTCTGTGACATTAGCATCGTTGAAGCGGTTGTCCTTGTCGGCGGTGCCGTCGTCGTCATCGTCGGTGTCGTCATAATTAACGATGTCGTGGTTTCGTCAATTCACTTCTACATACGAACCCCCACAGCTCATACACACGAACCCCCGACACATAGATACACACGAACCCCCGAAATACATAGATACACACACACACACACATAGATCCACTATGGCACCCATACGACATACATAGGCGTACGTACACAGCAAACGCTCATACACTCATCATCACAGCGTCGATATAGCAAAGATACGTGTATGCTCGAAACGGCCTGCACGTGGGTGCACGAGGGGGTGTCGTGCACAAACTGTACTGCCTACACGGATGGCGGCACGACACGAGTGTCGTAGAGCCCGGACGAAAATCAATACGACCAACTCTGCGTATGTATAAGCTCTAGTAGGTGAAGCAGCTCAGGTGGGTAAAGCAGAGTTGCTGTAGCAACTCGCAGTGGCTGCGTGTTCAGGTACTGACAGCAGATAGCTTTGCTGTGAGGGCAGCGAGAGGAAGAAAGTGTCTATGATATGGAGTCCAGCATCAGCATCAGCAGAAGCTGCACCAGCATCAACAGCATTAACACCACCACCACCACCACTACAACCACCACCAGCTCTAGATCGATGCTAATATGATGCCCTAGCATCTGGAGCATCCCCAGTATCATCTACGGATGGATGAGTGCGTTTATAATCTACAAACATTGTTCCTATTCTACGTTTCGAATCAATCCGACCACCCCAGATCCATTCCTTCACCACCAGAGCCACCATCAGAGCCACCACCACCACCATCACCACCATCATCACTACCACCCGCTCCCCTCTGCTCACGCTCGGTGGTATCAGCGCCACTATCATTTTCATCTTAACCATCATCACCATCATCAACATCTTCGTCGTCATCATCATTTCCACCACCTTCTTTACCACCATTGCCACCATCATCATCATCATCATCACCTGCCTTTTCCATCCATGATCCGTCCAGCAAGCAGCATCAATGCAGCAGCAACAGGCGTCATCATAAGGTACATATCATCATTGCGCTGGAGGGCAGTGTGTGAATATGTGTGTGTGTGTGTGTCTCTGTCTGTCTACGCGTGTACTGAATGGTGATGCGTGAGCGCTGATTCGCTCCGTCGTTTAGTTCGCTCGACGACGGAGTGACCCACGGACACACAGGTAACGCTATTCTTACCTACTATCTTAGAGCCGGCTGGCTCTCTGCCTGTCTGGCCGGTCGAGAGCTCGCCCCAGCCGCTAAAAGCTAGGTAGCCAGGTATGTAGGTAGGTAGATCACCATCCGCAACGGAACGGACGGAGGACAAAGCTCCAAACACCGCAGCAGCAGCAGCAACAGCAGCGGCGGCGGTAGCGGTGGTTGTGGTGAAAACAAATAGGGGCTGCGTTATGCACGTAGTCGCCCCTAGTCGCCCACTGACTAACTAACGTGGTCAAATCATCATTCGAGAGTAGTGTAGTGTGTAGGAAAGGCGGAAAGCAAGAAATGTTGCTACTGTTCCAGTTTCATCGTTAGTTAGTGCCGTCGTTAATGTAGTTGTTGTTGTTGTTACTGCTATTTTTGTTGTTGTTGTTGTTGCTGTTTTTGACAGAGTCGTTCTTGTGGCTCATGTTGTTGCTGCTGTTGTTGTTGTTGTTATTATTGTTTTTGTTGTTGCTGTTGTTGTTGCTGGTTTTGACAATAGCCATTTTTGTGGCTCGTGTTGTTGTTGCTGTTGCTGTAGTTGTTGTTGGTGTTGTTGTTGTAGCTGTGGCTCTTATTGTTGTTGTTGCTGTAGTTGTTGTCGTCGTTGTCGTTGTCGTTGTTGTTGTTGTCGTTGTTGTTGTTCGACGGCTCCCGTCAGAAAGTGTTCTGCAAAAGAAATCCGATCATCTTTACGCATTACCTGAATAAGCTGCTCCTGCTATTGCTGCTGCTGCTTGGACGGGTCAGTTGCATTGGCTACGCTTCGCCATTGGCAGTGTGGAGAAGCGGCACCGTTCATCGTCTTCCAACAACAGTCTACAATATGTCTCTCTCCGTCCGTCTCTCTTTCTCCCCCCCCTCTCTCTCGCTCTCTCCCTATGGCTCTCCTGCTCATTACTCCACTCGATCTTTAAATCTCTCCCCGTTGTTCTAGGACAGCACCGCTATCCTACCAAGATCAGCGAGCAGGCAATACGTGGAAATTCTCTTACAGCAACCCGCGCGCACACACACGAATGCACGCCTAAAACACACACACACACTCACAGGCAGTCGCCAGACCCCCGGAAGGTGAAAGGAACAACCGAGCGGCAGCGACGCCGCACGCACAGGACGACCTCGCTTGACGACGTGCGCTCTCGAACAGAACACCATCGTCGTCGACACATGGCTACTCGACGGCTACTAAAGCCAAACTACTTAGACCCGAGCGGAGCGATTGATTCGCAAATACCTGGACGACGTCATTACGAACAGGATATTAGAGACGGAAAAGCCACATATATATATATATATATATATATATATATATCCATGTATCTTTAAAGACGAATATATGCTCATATATATATATATATATATATATATATATATATATATATATATATATATATATATATATATATATTTATATATCTTACGTGCGAACGCTACTTGGTCATACGTGTGCTTGCCCAGAGGCACTTGCTTCTTCTTCGCATGAAGTATATTTTCCTTTGCTAGCGATCGGACAAGCAATCAGTCATTATTAATTATGAACAGCATCACTTTGGCGCGGTCGGGACAGTGCGCAGAGAACACAGGCACACGAACAGACTCAGCACGCGCGCATGAAACTTACGACTGGCTCGTCTGGAACGTATCGACGAGCCAACTCGACGCCGGGCGACTTGAATCAAAGTCACTCGATCAGCCACGACAACAATGGCAACAGCACCAACAACGGCAATGGCACCAATAACGACAACAACAGCAACATCATCTTATAATAATAAAAATACAGCATCAACTAATAAAGACGGCAGAGGCCGCTCCGTTACTAATGCCAGATCCCGAAAACGTGCGCACAATCGACTCGGGACAACAACAACATGAACAACACAAGTCATCGTCATCAACAGTGTGAACAGGTCACCTTAATCATCGACAGTATCAACAGGTTTACAGATCGCTACGCTATGATTGAACAGCGCCATCATAGCAACGTATTGCATTGGCAACCTGTTGCAAATAAGAAGTGACGCGCTCACCTGACTATTGAGGACATGATAATGATGATGGTTTTAGAAGTATGCTCTGGTTAGTATTATAATAATCCGCGATGTGTTATTATTATTACTATTATTATTCGTCCACCCCGCGGCCACCCCGCAGCCGACTATAGGAAAAACAACTAAAATAAACAAAACACATACGAACAATACCAACAACAGCAAATGTCATATACCTAGAGCCAAAACATCGTCTCGTGGCACACACACACACAAAGCAAGATCTGGTGGCAATTGTGTTATCATCCCGCGTTGCTTCACTCCGTTCCAGTAAATGGTCCGGCTGACACGGTTGGTACTTCGCCGGCACGTCTATTTAGCTTGCCACGTATGGTAGATGGGTTCCGTTAAGTCGATGCGTCTACTGATTAATTGATGCCGTCGCCATCTCTCTCGTTCAACTTCCAACTTACCTACGACTTCGTTAAGCGTGTCCTGTTCTCATAAACTGACAGAGTTACTTCGCCCCAATGACGCCTTTGTTCTGGCGAGAAAGACCGCACGTTGGTCTGAAATGTCACTTGGCTACCAATCGCCTTGTCACGTTCTCTATTCTGGTTAGTTAGAGCGTCGGCACATCTCGCTCATCTCGGTATGCGGCAACCAGAACCCGCCGTTCTTTAAGATTCAAGTTCTGAACTTTAGCAGAATTTTGTTCGTTAGTCAAAACAAGCTACCTGCTACCGAACCCGCTGCGAAAGGCTCACGGATCTTGTGTAATACATTTTCTAAGCAAGCCCAACTACGGAGCTACAGACAGGGTCACTACGTTTAAGACCAAGGAAACGTTTCTTATATAAAGAAGCAACTTTCCACACAAAAAAAAATCTAAAACTCTATATTCCAAAGTGCTTGCTAGAGCCTTTGCAAGAAAATTATGATTGACACAATAATCCACCCACGGTAGGTAAAAGACACAACACCGTGGCAATATACGTGCTTGAGACGTGGGCAAAAGAAGATACGCTTTAACATTTTGACTTTAAGAGGGGCGACGAAGATAAGCACAGCATTCCCACTCTTAGAAAAACCCCGGACTTTACCCAGGTTACAGCAGGTTAGTTTCATTTGCCGCAGTTCAGTTTCAGTTTTTTGCTTCATTAGAACTCGCGTTCCAACTAACGTTTTAAAATCCAGGTTTAGTTTACTCATTTGTTAACAACACATTAACATTCATTATGGCCTAGGCGCTGTATTCTGTTTGCCAGGTGCCACAACTGCGTCTCGGAGCTTTGCCAGAAAGACGATATTTGCAGCGATTTGACTAGCAAGCAGCCTGATTATAGCGCCTGGGTAACTGATCTGAACAGCACAGATCAGAGCAGAGCAAAACAAAGCGAAAACGCGGACCTACCACGCTGCAGTGCAGTGTTCGTTTAGTTAAGAAAAATAAACAATAAAAAAGAGAAATACATTATTGTCAAGATTAGTCAACCCTGTCCTTTGCGTCAGATCGTGTATTGGTATTACAGCGCAAGCAATTGAGCAGGCCCATAGCGCGGATTTCAAAGAAATCGAAAACCAACAACGGAATGCGTTATTGATTATCACGTCACAGGGTGATATCGTACGCTTATATATTGCGCATTGTGGTCTGCTTTACGCGGGCGATTCATCTAGTGCGATTGCGTTAAGTAGATGCCACTCTGCCATTTTACAAGCACTGCGTTCGTAAAGATAACAGAAACAGGGTTCCGCGCGCTTTAGTGATCACTACATAGTCTAACGCTAAAATAAAATGAGCATGAAATAAACTCGAATCGACAAGGCGGAGTGAGAGAGTTTATTGGCGACTCTGGCACTAGGAGTCGTAGGTTTGACCCGGACATGCCCTTTTAAAGCGATTAAAAAACAATTCTTCGTTAATAAAACTAAAACGTTTGAAGCGATTTGCGCTCTTTACCACAACTTTCAAGAGTCCCAAACCTTTGTTCCATGACGCACGCTAAGCTTTAGCGGCACATATTTCAGGTGTAAAACTGGTCACAGCAATTCGAGTTCTCATGAGCCCATTTAGCTACAAGCGTCCAAAGCAAGGAATTGATAGATTCTGTGAGAGCCACCGCATTTCAACAAATAAATGCTGACTGCTTAAATTATTTGTTTACGCTTTAAGGTTGATTCAACAATGCTTCCATGTTGCGTTGTTAAAACACTGCAGATTTCGATCAAAGCTGTTATAAGAAACTACACGACAAATGATCGGAAAACATCGATTCTTCTCACTCACAGTCATTTGATCACCTTGATCGACTTCATTAATATCATCAATAAAGGAATGGCCGTCTGTCCAATCGGATCCCGCAAACCAACTACCTAGATTCTGTCTCTTTTTAAATTTTTCCGCTCATTGTGTACTGAAGAAACGTGCAGCAAATATATATTTTTCATGTGCTGTTCGAGCCATGCTTATAAACACTTGTCCATACAGTTACATTTTGTGTTAATTTATATAAACTCCAACGCAAATCGACATTGAACGGAAAGCTCGCTTCCAAAGGAAATGTGTCGCACCTGAATCGAAGCCGCGACTCGAAGTGTCAGAATTGCCCGCCATGTTCTCTATTGGATCCCGCCAAAGTAAAACATTTACATGCGCAGATATACGGCGTCTATATCACGACAATATAGACCACATATTAAACGCTTGACTAATTTATGGAGCGCAGAGTATGTTACCGGCGGGGTCGCATTAAGTCTACAGAGAGCTGTTTCTATTTGTGACAAGCTGTATATACAAGGTGTTTTTCAGGGCTTTTGCGCCGAATATAGATATTGAGCTCGCTGCATAATGAAAGACTAGCTGACGGCTAAATATAAAAAAAATAGCAAAGCTTTCAATTATAATCGGTTAGTAAAAAAAATCTGTTTCTATTGAAACGGCATGGTTCATGTAGTAGCCTAAAGCTTTACGATGAGATCATTTTGAGATTCTTTCACATTTATATCAACATGGACATTTAATTACAGCATGTGTCCTTGATCCCTTAACTATATATATATATATATACAACCATGTGTGCGTTCTTACATAAGTGCGCTTTGGCGATACGTTCGATACCGTGTTTTATACCACCCTATTTCAAGCATGTCATACTCCGATAAGCTCTATTATGTCATATGTCATAGACAAATTTTCCACCTAGGCGTATATGGCTTGCAACTTGTAACTATGTAATCGCAATAGATTCTTCTTCTAATTTTTGCGTTAACACGTGTTGCCAAATCATTGTGATCGCTCATTCACCCCGAACACTGTTGCGTGTCAATCTCCATTCGCTACAATAACCAGAACCAGTCAACGCATGAAGGAACCGATTATACCGGCATGTTCGGAGGAAAATTCTGCACAACGGACGACACTTCACTAGTTTGCGTAGCGAAAAATGAATAGCCAGGTCGAGGAAAGTCATAAAAAGCCGATATGTTGTTATGTCGTACGTTAACGCGTTTTCGTGAAAAATCGTAAATTTGTTTCTATTGCGAGCAAAAATATATGTCCAAAAGACCAGTCTCACACAATAGCAAATTTAATGCCCACCATTTTCGTACCAAAGTGATAGTGCTGCGTTACGTAGTTGTCAAGTAACTAAGCTTTTTCGATAGCCATATCTAAAGCAAAGGCATTCATACTTGCATAGGGTGTATGAAAAAATTAGGTACATATTTTGAGGTTTGATAGAACTCGGCAAGAGAATCATTTTTCCCAGTGAAAGGAGGGGACGGAAACATATTGGCAAAATGTTACGGTTCTGAACGCGAAAACTTGCACGTAAAACAACTATGACTGTCGAAAAAGCTTAGTTACTTGACAACTACGTAACGTAGCACCATTACTTTGGTACGAAAATAGTGGGCATTAAATTTGCCATTGTCTGAGAGTGGCCTTTTAGACGTACATTTTTAATCGTAATTGAAAAAAAATACGTTTTTTATTTTAAAAAAAGGCGTCAACGTAACATATCGACTTTTTATGACTTTCTTTAATCTGGTCATTCCCTTTTTGCTACGCAAGCTAGTGAAGCGCCTTTCGTTGTGCAGAATTTTTCTCCAAACACGCCGGTATAACCGGTTTCTTCATGTGTTGACTGGTTCTTCCGTAAACGTAGATTCCGCACAACTATGTAGGAGAAAAAGGCTGAATAACAACGTTTATAAACTTCACTATCTCTTCTAAACAAGACGTTTCCGCGTCCTCCTTCCATTGGGAAAAAAATGATTTTTTTGCTGAGTTCTACCAAACCTCGCCCCTTGCGTTTGAGACGTTGGGGGGGGGGCTGGGCTGCTAACGAAGAAACTGCTTAACGATGTCGGAAGAAGATTGATGCTTGCTACAGGAGACAAGAGGGCGGGGGAATATTTACAGCAACGTCTGTCATTAGATGTTCAGAGAGGGAATGCCGCTTCGGTGAGAGGCACCCTGGCTAGGTGGACCAGCCCAAGCCTGGACCTAACGCCTTGAGTTATGCCCCGAGCGGGCTGTGCACATGTTCTTACATCACAAATGTATACCTTGATACACATAAATAAATGCTTATTTCTTATATATATATATATATATATATGTATATATATATATATATATATATATATATATATATATATATATATATATATATATATAATACGCATATCACTCGAAGTATCGTTTTAAACGCTTTTGATCTTAGAAGCCAATCAAACTTTCTGGAAGTAATCTTTGTCCAAAATCTTACTTACGGGTTCGAAAAGTTGCGTCCGAAAATGCATAAATAAGTCACGTTGTGGATTTAAAAGATATAAATATATATATGTATATATATATCCCTAACCTGACTTAGTTATACATTTTCGGTTGCAATTTTTTGAACCCGTAAGTCAGGTTTGGTCAAACGTTACTTCCAGGAAGTTTGATTAGCTTCTAAAATCAAATGCGCCTTTTGAAACGATACTTCCGCATGCATATCGTGTAAATTAATAAAACAAATCTGTCACTGTCACATTTATGCCCACTTTGTTCCTGTTTTAGGAAGGTTAAGTGAACTGAAAAGTAATTGTCTCTAACATTAACGCGACTATGAGACTATCCGAATATCAGTTGCATACTTCATCTCTCTTTAAAGAACCTGGCCTGCAGCTGGCTTTGTCGCGTTGAACAAGTATAGAAGCAAACCTCTCTATGCTAAAGCAGGTGACTTGTTCCATTTAGTGATCGCTATTCTATTCTATAAATAGTAGCGTACTTAATTCTAGGTATATCTCGAAGAAGTGTCAATATACAATGTATGCCTACCACCTTTAAATCTTTTCTGTAGCTGCTCCGCAAGGTAGTTCAATTTCCTTAAGGTTGTCTATTCACCTTGTGGGTCATTCTCCTTTTTGAGTCTCATTAACCGCGTGCGCCTTAATTGACTTACAATCACAAATCCGCGTTTAATCTGTGCTTATGCAATTAGTGATATATTTGCTAGCGAACCCAATTTTGCGGCATTTCTGTGCTTATGCAATTAGTGATATATTTGCTAGCGAACCCAATTTTGCGGCATTTCTCCTACGCTCTTTCTCACTCCATTCCTCTTTCTCAGACAAACACGTACACACTGGAGATTTCATATACAATGGATTTAAATTCTCAAATTAAACTTTCGCCAATCGCTTATCGGACCTTCCCGCTAAGCTGTGTTGAGCCAAATCACCAGCCAGTTAAGACTATATTGTACACACCTACCGTTGTACGCACTATACAATCGTATTATATGTTACAGCTCTGTAGCCCACGTGTAGTAGCTGTCAAGTGACAATTCAAGCTTTCGTAAATATTATTCTTTTGGGGTTTGTGAAAAGTTTGCAAATTGTTTTTGTTAGTCGCTGTTACGTAGACACGTTGCCCAGCCCTGTTGATGGCGGTGAGGTGGTGAAACTATTCTTGGGTTCGATACGTGAGCATCCAAAGTCATGCACAGTTCGAAAACATGTACATGTGACGTAAATGATTGTAAAGAACGTCACTTGGTAAAGTTTCTAGCCACGCTGTTGGTAAAGTGCGATATGTATCATCATGATCTTCGCGCCGGAGATCCCGGACTCGAAGGGCGGGTCAGGAACGATGCCATTCGACCTGACAGAGCGATATTTCTGCCTTAAGTTCCCCCAGACAACTGTTTCGTAGAACAGTCACAATGCAAGTAATGTTTATGGATATTACGTCTTAGCTTTTAATTATCAGAGCCGCTTAATCAACGTATAAACCTTCACCGTACACTACGTGATTTGGATTAATTAACGCCTTTGCGTAGGTTCGAGCAAAATATCCTTAACCCGTATAAGCACCTGTTCGTTTATTTGTACGAGTTTTTTAAAGCTAAAGCTGACATACACAGTTTAATGCTTCGACCTTTGTACATTTGTTGGGGAGTTGTCAAGCGAAACTATGTAGTCAATTTTTTCATATTCTTTACTCATGTTATCTGCTAGCAGAGGTTGTCGCAGACTTGATTAAGACTGCTTATTTTGATTAAGGATTTGCCTTTTTCTTTACCTCTACTAGTATACTTTAGAAGCGAAAAAGTTTTGCATACACAAAAAGCTGCCTTTTGTATGCCCAGTCACGTCTACTTGGACTGGATTTCAGTCTAGGATAAGTGGAATCCGCTTTTGGAATCTTCTCATACGAATTACTCCCACATGTTGCGTGCGTACATATTGTTGTATTTATTACCTTATTTATTTATCATAACATCAACTACAATTTGAATATATTAAGAACCGGTACTTTGAAAGGGTGTCGCGCTAAGACGAACCCGAGACTCATAATGCCGGAGTGCTAGTTTGTGTATTTATTTACTGTTCATACTTAAGTCATGTATTGTATTTGTACTTTTTTCTTAATTGTATCTATGCAGTAACAGCAGTGACTTGAGCTTGCCCTAAACTAACTGTGAACTCAATGAACATATTCAACTACTACTAGTGAGCAACTACCTTATGGATCCTTCTTTACTACCCGGTTAATTGGCAACGACTCTACAAGAACTCTTGATGAACATTCCAAATGTAATCCCTCGGTAATGTGGTTCTAACAGAACATTGCGGTATGTGCTCTCTTAGACGTCACATTTGGGGGGTCGGTGGATTGGCCAAGTTGGGTTTAAGGACTTCTTTAGTTAAGGAAACTCAATAAGTCTAATTTACGAGAGAGATTGCAGAATGTAGACAGCCCTATGGACAACATAGGACCGAATACGAGCAGCTGCTGGCGAAGAACAAGCTGATAATTCAGCATTTGACTTTGGTCGTGTTCGACCCGTTTGCCCCGGCGTATAAAGGAGCGGTTGAGTGTCCACTCACGCAGGATCAGCACCTTATACATTCTCCGAAAAGGAGGAGGTCGGCAAAATTCTAGGTGGCCTTTTTAGGTTTATGAGAGCTGTCAACTATTCTTTCCAGCCAAGACTAGGCGTTATTTAAATAATGGGCTTCGTCATCACATCCCTACCGTTTGAATTTCTTCCATGAATGACAATGTAGCTCTTCTTATGCCTGTATTCTTGAAATAAAAGCGTCGTTTCATTGTATAGGGTCTACCAAAAAGTCTTTTCGGATTGGCGCTTGCGCGGCTTTCACAGCGCCCGCCCCGGCGCCTAGGCATAGACCATTGGCTCACTCTTTGTTGTTTTCATGTGAAAATAAGCGGGGAATCTTCTGGTCTCAACCATTTAGCCGTTTGTTCGTAAAAGCGCTGCAAAATGGAGGTAGAAAAATGCCAAATTCGGGCGATTTTACTCCATGAGTTTAAGAATTGACTGAGTGCAACGCAGGCTCACAAAAAGTTGTTAAAATCGTTTGGAGATGTCTGTTGTACAGACAGAATGTGCCAACAGTGGTTTGAGAAGTTCCGAAAGGGAACTTCTCAAACCACTGTTGAAAAAAACAAGGTTTTATTGTGTATTTGGTGGAATGTGGGCGGAATAGTGCACTATGAACTTTTACCGCGTAACCAGACGATAAATACGGCCGTGTACTGTCAACAACTCGAAAAGGTTCACGAAAAATTAAAGCAGTCGTACCCTGCACTAATTTCAAGGAAGGGTGTCCTGTTCCACCAAGACAACGCAAGGCCCCACGTGAGTAGGGAGACCCTTTCGAAAATTTCCCAGCTAAAATGGGAACTTTTGGAACATCCACCGTATTCCCCCGACTTAGCACAATCTGATTACCACCTATTCACATCGATGCAAAAAAAAAATTAAGTGGTAAAAAATTCACTTGTATCGAACACGTGCGTTCTGGACTGGAAGAATATTTTGGTTTTTTTTGGAATTTTGGAAGATTATTTAGGAATCGAAAACCTTGTAAATCGTTGAACAGAGGTTGTATCTTCCGACGGAGAATATATAAATCAATAAATAAGACCTCCCGTGTCTCCTATATATGTGTTTTCTTTATAGCGCCCAAACCGAAAAGACTTTTTTGTAGTCCTAATAGCTACTATGTTGTGGCTTTTCCTTTAAACGGAACTCTTTATTATTATTATTATTATTATTATTATTATTATTATTATTATTATTATTATTATTATTATTATTATTATTATTATTATTATTATTATTATTATTTAAATGTTACAATTGTGAGGTGTAAACGTGTACTCCTTGTCTTCTCCTAGCTCCTAAATATTATTCCATGGAACCGACAATACAGCCGGCGTTTCCTCGGCACACTGCAAGCGGCAGCAGTTGCCGTAGAAACTCGCCTTCGCGCCGATTCCCTGTGAGATCTGTAATCCGTTGGCCCAGCTCACTGATGAATCTCTTAGTTCCCTTGCTTAGCGGACCCATTGTTCCCATAGATATTGGCACTACGATGTAACTTGTCTCCAGTTCTTGGTACTTGCGTTTTTTCCCATTATCTGCGCGCTCGGCAACCCATCCCGCTTCTAGTGAACTGTGGCGTATATAGGAGGGAGTCACTGTACAGGACACTGTAGCATCCCATACTAAGCATCTGTCGTTAGCCCATAGCGGGATTGTTACACCGTTAGGTCTTTTGTCGTCATGAAGTCCTAATCTGGGCTCGAGCGTGCTTGGTATACCAGCCCTGCGTAAGGCTCTTCTTATAATTGCATTGATTTCAGCGTGTCTCGAAACTCTGCCATGGCTTTTGATGCAGCTAAGAGGGTGAAGCCCATCCTCAGTTACTGTGGTACCACATGCGCGGCAACTGTAGGGGTTGCAAACCGGGGCACCTATTCGAAGAGCTTTTACCATGCGGAGTGAGGTGTTGTCCAGCATGGTACCCAGCTGCGGGGGAGGGAGACACTTTAAAAAGCCTCCACTAAGTGTGGCCCGTGCTGCCAGAAAGACAGATTTTTCCACTGGAGATTGGAGGCTGTCTAACAGCTCTATAGCTGCAGCGCTGCATCTGTAAGAGTCCTAATTATGCTGTGTGGGACGTTCTTGCCAGGGGCCTGGTCCAATTGTTTGTCTAGCTATTGGCTCTGTGGCGTCTTTGGCTCTTGTGATTCCTTGAAGGATGTCTGGTTCGACCAACGTATTTGCGAGTTTACCAAATTCCAATAGAGACGCAGCATAGCACATGGGAACCAGCTCCGCCGCTGATCTAATACCAAGTCCTCCTTCGGCAATTGAAAGGGTTGCTCTTTTCCAAGTGTTATCATGCAGGTCGACTTTTAATACCTCACCTTATTATTAATAATATTATTATTATTTGAGGTACCACATTTTTCACCCTCTGCTTGGTTCGTGTCATTTCATGGCGCCGATGATAGAACCTACGTTCTCCTACAAACGGCCAAATAGGAGCCTACAAAGGCCAAATTACAGCCTTTGCTTCTAAAACATGGATCGCCCGTAACGTTTTTTATATATTTTCTAATATCCTTCAAATGCTTGGCGTGCTTGTGCTGACGGGGGCCAAATGTCTCTAATATAATATGTAAAAACTAGCAGCTCCCTGATAGCTCGAGATACTTTGTTCGCTTTTCCGAAATCGCGCATCCAACTTTTTCAACAGCTTTACGGGTGTAGATCGTCATAGTTAACGGGTTGCACGCACGGACGACATGAAAAAGGCTGGCAGGTTGTATATATGACGACACACGCATGCGCTTATTGAGCAAGCACAATGCAGATGTTCATTTGCTTATATATAAGAGGTAACAGTTGTTTATTTATGAACGTAACTACCGAATAAAATAAATGAAAACGTCACATGTCTTCAGGTTCGGACGTGTGTAGTCTAGCAGAGTTCCACGCATAGAGGGCGAAGGTCGTGGGGGTAGAAAACGTATCAGAAAGGGCTACCTTTAGCCTCTCTCCACGCTTCTGAAGTTTCAGGTCTTCCCCCACAGCAGAGAGGAACCCCGAGGAGCTTAATGTTACTCTTCTGGACAATCTTGAAACCGGGAAGGAGCGCCGATATGTCTAGCAGGATCATATCGTCGGGGCCCGTGACGTAGACTCCCGGACTCTGTGAATATCACTGGTTACCGTAGCTATCTTGTGAAACCTTTGCGGGGCGTAGTATTTCACCCCCTTTCGTAGGTGGTCTCCTCTGACGCTGTTAAAGGCATTCCTGAAATCTAGCTTAAACAGAACGGTCAGGCCACTACGGGGGTTTATAAAGGCGCGGGAGGTGTGAATTCCGATCTCCGTACCCCCAGTAGTTGCAAAACGCAACTTATGAGAACCAATTGCCAGTAATATTTTAACCTAGTTGGCAGCGCACCCTATTTTTGAAGCCAGCCTCTAAAGTGTAGACGATTATGCTATCGGGCGGAGAGAGCCGTCTTTTTCTTTAGAGCAATTAGTCGTGCTCTGGATAAAAAAAGGTTAAAGGGCGACGGGGGAGACCCCCACAGGAGTATGTCTACAGTCTTTGGAGTGCATCTGCTAGTCTGTTGGTCTGTAGGGTCCGTACCCTAAGACCGCAGGTTCAGCAAACAGCAGGTTCTAATGTAGACGAGGCCTAAGAAAGTCTAGACCGGCTTCAGAGCCCCTGAAGAAGGATCTCTCTCTGGAAGTGGCTAATGCACCAGTGATCGGCGTAATTTCTATGAGCTCTTAACCCGAACCGCCGGGGTGTCTGACGGACATGTGCCAAAAAGTCATTTTCTTGTATATCTGTTGTTACACGCAAGGCAGGCGGTCCTACCAAACAGTCACCCAAAACGTTTTGCGGCATTGCAAGGTTGCTGGTAGAGCCCTGATCTTCCAAATATACAGAACATTTCTTTAGTTTATCGACTACCGGCAGTAACAATAATAACGGCTTTAGTGCTTCGGCAATCATCGTGAGTGTGGCTGCCAAGTCAGGACTAATACCCTGCAGTACTTTTCCCAAGTCAGACAAGATGGTTCCTATACTGCCTGGTGGCGTCGCCTTCTTAACCCTGTGCTTTTGAACCCTCCGTGTCAAGATCGCGGGCGGATGACCGAGGTTACTCCACTATGTCTAGTTGGCTTGCACCGGAAAAGACGCAAAAGACGCCGAGGTCTGGACCAAAGAACGTGTGGAGCGCTTCCGTCCTGGATCAATAAGATTTCCAAGGCTGCTGCGTACGATGGTTTGTTGTCCATGACGCCCGGTGTAGAGTAAGCGGAAAGCGGGCACTGCGGTGGTTCTGTGATGACTGCTAAGGGATTAACCGTCTGCGCTTGTCGGAGCGTCATAACCTCTATGATTATTCGGTTCTTCTCACGAAGGTACGCTAAACGTGGACAAGTGGGGGAACCAGCCGCGTGGAAGCCGTTGCAATTGACACACCTCGAAGATTAGGACACTTCGCAGCCAAGTAGTCCGACTTGCCACGTTTTTGCAGGCACTTCGCAAAGTGCACCACTCTGCAAAATGACCCGCTCTTTAACTGTTAACGCACAGCTTCGGCTACTCTGGTTCAAGTATCCCAGCATGCACCTTGAAACCTAAAAAACCTAATGCTGGTGGTCGGCGTTCAAAAGTTATAATCACCTTACTGAGCGGTATTTTACCCGCCTGCGTTGAGTTGGTGATGTACTACCGTCGTACGACGGTAACTTCAACACTACTTAGCTCATCTCGTGCCTCGTCCTCGGTAAAAGCCACGCTTACGCCTTGGATCCTTACTCTGAAACCCGTCGAGGCGGGGCAAACAGCCGATACGGAAACTCCACTACGAACTGTCAGTTGCAACAGATTTTTGGCGGCTTTGACACTGCTAACTCACATAATAATTCCGCCGTTGCTTCTTAATGTATTGCTGCCTGGTGAGATGGTGCTCTCTTATTACAACGACGCAACATCGAGCTTTCAGCAAAGCCACTGGAACTTAAACCGTCTGGGCAGCTATTTCGGATAATAACCTTAAATGTGTTGAGAGACCCCGACAAGATGTCACTCGTAAGTTTTTCTAATTGACTTTGCTCGCGAGAAATTGCACTCTTTACTCTAAGTGAGATCACTATCCAAAGACCATCTTTAGGGTGAGGGCTGCCTGTCGTTCCCGGCGTCAATGACCGAACACTCTTTATATATATATATATATATACATATTTATATATATATATATATACGATGCAGATTTCGCCGTTTTCTTGATAATGTTCTGTAGGTTAAAAGCCGTTATATTCCTTAACAACTCCAGTAAGTGTACGCGCTGCTCCGCCTATGCTGGACACCTCAGCACGGTTTGTTCCAGGGTGTCATGGAGTCCATTGCCGCAGTAGACGCACGTGAGGCTAGGGGCCTTCCCGATCCTAAACAGGTTGGACTGGAAGTTCCCGTGACCTGTAAGAACCTGGGTAGTGTAGAAGGTTAGTTCTCTCCCCGGTCGGTTGAGCCAGTTTTTGATGTTTGCCCTTAAATTTAAAATGGTCATACCGACTATGTTCACGAAAAGCCCAGATAAAATTGCTAAGTCATAAAAGTCGCATAAATACAACAACCGAGTCGCTGAGTCGGCGAAGGCCAAAAGTCTTGCACGAAGCACTTTGCTCTGCTCCTTCTTGGTCTTCTCTTATGCGCGAAGAGAGAAGAAACGCAGTAAATGATTTGTGTTTATTCTTAGACGGGTAAAATATTCGTAACGTAAATGCACAAATCAATTGGAAGAACGACCCTATCTTGGCCACGATTTGGGAGATGTCCCCATTCTGGAAGAAAGCAAACTTCGAGCCAAAGTTCACGTTCTGAGTGTAGTATCCAGTAAAGGCGACCAGATTTTTCTTCTGAAAGACGAAACCATTACAAAAGAAGTTCACTTGCGTGTTTTAGAAATCGTGGATACACGATTGTAGAAACAAACGCACGAAGTGCTTAATGAGAACCATCTTTTAGCAAGATGGCTCTCCCGCTCATACCAGCCATTTAGTATACGAGTGCCTATGTGAGCATATGAACATGTTCTGAGGCAGGAAAGTATGTGTTAAGCAGTCCCGAGTTAAATTAATTGAACCATTGTATATGTATGGGGCGTGGTTGAGCTGGAGTCTAACAAGTCTAACAACGACATGCTAACGTTGGCTCGCTTACTACCGCTATAATTCAGAGAGTTTAATAATTGAGATGACGGAAATATTCTGACACGGGCTTGCAATTTAGAGCCCGAATGGAAAAACTGATTAGCGTAAATTGGGGCTATATTCATGTTAAAAAATCGACAGGAGTTCCCCTCGCAGCATGGAAAAAAATGCATTTAAATATTGATTTTTATTTAGGTACGGGCTTAAAAGAGGAGGATAAAATATACTTTAAGTTATATATATATATATATATATATATATGTGCTTATATTTAGTTTTCGTATATTACATTATGTTTGTGGGACACATATTACAAGAAGTTAGCTAAGCCAGTGTGCCTAGCGGGTATGTATTGTGACTATCACGTGTCCGCCTCGTCTAAGCTAGGCCGAGACCACTTCAGAAGTGTGCCCCGAACGGAGGTCGCGTTTCCACGTTGTATGTCGAGATCCAGACGTTGTTTAAAAAGGACGACGATCTGTTATCACCGGTTGACTGATCTAACAAAGTGCCGACTTTGCGGATCAGCTGTCTGGTCCGAACACCAGGAGCACCCATGGTCTTAAACGCAAGTGGCCAGAATTCGTGGGGATACCCAATTGATAAGTGTTTTCGTAGCTTGCTGGTCTCCGCAAGGTGGGCTGCATAACCGGCTTCGGATGCGCCGCCACCGACCATAGAAGGTGCTAAGGGGTCGGTAACGGTTGCATCCCAAACCAGCATTTTGCCTCGCTCGAATGGTGTAAGTGTCATCCCGTCTGGACGCCTGCCGTCCTCCACGCAGAGGCCCGGGGGTTCCAGTATGCACGGACGACCGCATGATCTGAGGGCTCTGCTGAAGGTCTCATTGATAGCGGCATGTCGGGGGGGCAAAGGGGCAGTCCAGTCATGTTGAGATAGTATGTTGTCAGGCCTGCCACCGCACCGGGCCTCAAGGTTCTCCTGAAGCTGGGCTAAGCGGCTTCTAAACTGGCCAACTCCTGCTGTATCTAAAAGGAGGGTTGCCCTGTTCTCTGCGCTTAGCATGGAGGAGACTATGGCAGGACCGGCCGAGGTCTGTAAGTCGGAACCCCGAGGCCTCCTTGAGAGACGGGCAGTAATGCCTGTTGCCGTGCGCTAGGTGGTAAAGATGTGTTGAGCAGAGCCCCGAGGGTAGACAGTGTCAACTCGTTGAGCGCTTGCAAGTCGTCGACCCGATTGGATAGGTCAGCTCCTCAAAGAAGGTAGATGAGTCTTAAGAAAGAAAAAGAAGACCTGAGTAAGAAGAGTCCCCGATGGGCTCCTAGAAGAGAAAGGCGAGCGGCGGCATTTTCCAGCTTTAATCTCCAGCGCTCAATTGCTGCTGTAAGCCCTTCGGGACAAAGTGGTACACCGAGTAGCTCCAGATCGTCCTTGGAGGTCACCTTGCAGCCGGGCAGGAGGTCTTGAAGTAACTGTATATCTAGGGAAGCCTCACCGGTAGAGCCCAGGATGCATACTTCACATTTGGCAGGGTTTAACTCCAACCCAGATATTACACCAAAGTTAAGGACCCGTCGAATGTCCTCCGCTACTGTATGAACGTTTCCTCCTAGTAGGCCATCGTCAAGGTAGCAAAGGTTCAGCGGGCTTTTGAAGGAATCTACCAGATCCTTAATACCCAGACAAAACAGAGGTGGTGCTAAGGGGTCTCCCTGCTGCAGTCCGGTGGCGGACGAAATAACATGCTCAGACAGGACCAGATGGGAAGGATGCTGATAAGCCAGCCCGACGTGGTGCAATAGATGAGGGAAATGGGATGCAACGACCTTCATCAGATGATCGCGTCTCATACTGTTAAAAGCGTTTCTAAAATCGAGCTTCACAAGAACCCCTGAACGTTCGCGCGAATCGAGAAAAGCACGAGTTGCATGAATGGCTACCTCGGCCCCGCCCGGCGTCGCAAATCCCAACTGATTTGCACCAGTTGCGTTAGAAATAACGGCCTTGTTGTGGTTACATCCGATTTAATAATAATAGCCACCTCTTATATATATATATATATATATATATATATATAATAGCCACCTCTTATATATATATATATATATATATATATATATATATATATATACATACATATATACATATATATATATATATTTTTTTTTTATTTCCCCTAAGGCAATTGCCCGTGTACGGATTTTTTTATGTCATGGCTAAGTTTACTCCACTCCGGCATTTACCTTGTTTAAATTGGAAACCATGCAAACCAATTTAAGAGTGGCCGGTCTAGGGTTCCAGTCCTCCCAAATGCAAGGCAAAGGCTTTGCCACTAAGCCACCTTGCTCGGTATATATATATATATATATATATATATACTTTTGGTTATATTTACTTTATGTAACAGTTTTAACTTGCCAATGATTATTTCTTTGTTGTTCTTACAATTTTGACAACTATGTATCGATTGAATATCGATCCTTCTCATCTGACCTTCCTTTTTTAATGGCTGTTGCATCTACTGTATCTACACACTGCAGCTGGTAACACTTTACCGTGAGTTAAAGCTTTGGCAGCTGTTTTACAAAACGATGTCCGTAGCCAAGTATTTTAGGCTGAAAAATGCTGAATATTTAGTCGTGGCGTAAGGACTGTTGAGGATTGATGGACTACGTGTGTTAAGTTTCGGAGAACTCTATTAGCTTATAATAAAACGGTACGAGGTTTTTGTCTGGTTATTGCGTGTATTCAATAGTATGCATTATTGATCCACCATACTGCCTCTGAATAGAAGCCTCATCTTACTCAGGAAACTTGTGAACACGTACTTGAAGCGCTTCCTATATGGAGAAGCCATGCAGCCAATACGGAATACCTTCTTCCAACTCTTGGCTGCCTTATATTACACCAAGCAGTGAAAGCATGTTATGTCAGTTGGAACGTGCCAAGTCTTGAAAGTTACTTTAAGAGACCAGTACCGAGAGTCTCCGAAATGGGCAGTCTGTCACTCCTTCTGATTTCTGTTCTGAGTTCATCATTAGTATGTTTAGCGGGCACACCGCCAAATATATATATATATATATTGGTTAAGCTCATGCGTACACTGTCGTGATCAAATGAGGCGGGGTCCGTTTATGTAGCAGCTTGTAGAAGGAAAGTGTGTCGACATGGTCGTAAGCTGACCGTGTACTACAACACGTCTACGATCATCAGGCTAGATGTTCGAGTATTTTTTCGCAGCGACAACACTACAACCACATAGTGGTCTTGGTTAGGCAAGGTTAGCCTTAACCCGCTGATGCACCATGAGCTGCCAAGAGATTCGTTGTTACTGTTGTTGTTGTTGTTGTTGCTGTTGTACTCGTCAATGACGTTGTTGCTGTTCTTGTTGTTATCCTTTATATTATGATCGCCGTGTTTAATGCCGTCGTTGCTTTTGCGTGCTGTTGTTGTGTTAGTTGTTGTTATAATGATTGTTATTGTTGTTGTTGTTGTTGTTGTTGTTGTTGTTGTCGCCATTCCGCCTATGAAAATAATGGTCAGACAGAGGCAGAGGATCTGTTACTATTTAGAGCGCAGTTTCCTGCGCAGCTATTCGTTCGTTGTGAACGTGTTCGATGCAAGCTTGTGCACCGCTGTACATGTATGCCGCTCGGAAACCTTCGCCACGTCAGGCTGAGGTCCTGTCTGAGAGATGTATTTTAGCTCTCGGTCGCAGCTAGAGGCGTGCAACGGTCTTCACTGCCGGCTGCCAATCTCAATGAAGAGCTATTTTTATTATTAGCCCAACGTGCCGTTATGTGACGATATATTTGACACGTACTAAGCACAAATAGGCCAATGCCGACAATTTTCATAATCAATCGGCCTAGTCGACTGTAGTCAGTCGAGTCGGATTCTTGTAGAATATTGTCATCGCCTTCTATACTCAGCATGGCATGCCCTCGCTGTAGAGTAAGCCACCGTTGTGTAGCCGATAATAATCAGCCAGACTCTTTACTTTATATTATGACACTTAGCTTTATTAGCCAATAATTGCTTTACATACTGCGCGTAAAGGAGAACAGATGTTCACAAATTTGTATATTCATCACGGATTCAATAGTCAAGCAACGGAACTGCTCTATCGCAGCGGTGGAAGTGGTATAAATCACACTGTCGCCCGCAGAGTTTGCTCAAGTACACCAACGAGATTTCATGGAACTCCTCTTGAAGACAGGTCTTTGTGTGGAAGCCCAATAGCGTGACGCGTTCGCGTGCGCCATGCGACCGGAGGAGACGGGTTAGATTCCCACCGTTGCACATGTATTTACTGTATCTGTCTTATGAAGAAATTCGAGGGCAGTTCCGTGGACGTTAATTGTTGGCTAACAGGTAAAGAGCCACCTAACTAATATTTTATTCAATCGTGCCGTTGCGGCCGTATCTCCAATCGTACAGCATCCGCTTACATTGGAGCAGCACAACATGAATCTGCCTTTCGGGGTGGAGGAGGTGTGCCAGGTCCTACGGTCACTCCCGAAGAGAAAGAGCTCAGGGCCCGATCAGGTCTGCTATGAGCATTGGATCCAGTCACTCCCTCTCTTGGCAGAAACTCTTTGTGATTTCTTTAATGAAATTATAAAGAGGGGGCGGATGCCTAATATTTGGCATGTCGCCAGGCTTTCTCTTCTGTTCAAGGGTAGGCATGGTGATGACCATCAGGATCCAAATCTCTACCGTGGAGTGGCGTCAGAACGCGCATTGAAGAAGATTTTCTTTAAGTTGGTGATTCGGCGGATTGAGCACGTGGCTGAAAAGGCACTTCCACCGGAGCAATTCGGTTTTAGGAGAGGCCAAGGCACCCGTGATGCAATCCACGTTCCCCAGTCAGAGTTCGAGCGAGCTGTGGCACAACCCAGAGGTCATCTGTATGCAGTCTTTATTGACTGCGTCAAGGCCTTTGACAAAGCCCCTCGCTATCTGCTGGTTGAAGCATTCCAACGAGCAGGAGTGGGTGGCTCTCTCCTGAGTGTAATAGCAAGTTTCCTTGAGGAGGACACCTTGTTGGTAGACGGTGAGCAGGGTGTATTGGAGATTAAGCAAAATGTGGGAACTCCGCAAGGAGACCCGCTGAGCTGCGTCTCGTTTACACTTCTCCTTGCTGACCTCGTCGGTTACGTCCGACAGGAGTACCAAAAAGCCGTGGTGGTGATGTATGCAGATGATATCGTGGTCGCTCATCGCGACCTAGGTGCCATCAAGCGCATTACCTCTATGATAGAGGCGTTCCTTGTCTCGAAGGGACTTGAGATAAACACCAGGAAGACCAAAGCCATGAAATTCAGGCGTGGAGGTCGATTGGCTGCCAGAGACGTTATACGTTGCTGCGGCCAACCATTGGAGTTTGTTAAGTAACTCTTTCCAGTATCTTGGCCTTCGGGTTCATTATACGGGAACGACGTTCACAGCGCATATAAACGAAACAGTACGGAAGGCACTTGTCTCTCTTTACGGGGAAGTAGGCAATGTCCGAAGACTGTCCGTTTTCTCAGCAGTGAGGCTCTTCATGCTTAAGATTGTTCCGGGGCTGATGTATGGCCTTGACAGGGTGTGAGACCACCTCACACTGGCGAATTTTAACCAGCTTGAGAGGTGTTTCTCATTATATATGAAGCGAGTGCTTTGGTTGTCTATTCGAGCAAGGAGCCGCTTTGTGTATCTCATGTCAGGTTGTCCACCGGCTACTGAAACAATCCGACTAAGGCTGAAGATGCCGCGTACAGTACCATACGAATGTTTCATTTCTGAATGGGAAGCTAAAGTCGAACAGGCCAGACGGGAGGTCGGTGGTTTGGACGTTTTCAATGCCGTGCACCTTTGGTCTGGTCCTGCATGTGACAGTCGCCACGTATACACCAGGTACATAGTGCATGGTTATCACTACCTGGTATGTTCAAACGCAGCCTTTCACGAGGAGTACGAGTTGTGCACCTGCCGGTTCTGCCTGCAGAGGTGTGCCAAGTACCATGCAGTGGGATGCACAGCGCTCAACAAAACATCGTTACACTACTTCTCTCGCCGAAAGCGTGAAGAAGATAGAGTATTATGAAGAAACATCGTGAACTGTATATTATACTCAATCTGAGTGAAATAAATCTAATTGGAATTGGAATAGTTACCAGAATTGTTGGCTAAGAGTCAGAGTATTCATTCCATTCAAACGTGTTTTTTGTTTAAAGCTATCGTGAACGGTACGGCGCGCATTTTTTATAAGTCCATTAAATAACGAATTAATGCCAGCAAATTGATTAACTTATTGAGGTTAAAGCAATGATATATATATATATATATATATATATATATATATATATATATATATATATATATATATATATGCATATATATATATATATATGCATATATATATATATATATAATAGCTCTTTAAGAATGGCCTTGATTTGGGCAAGCACCCTAAGGTTTAACCTTGATGGATAAAGCCATATAACCTGGAAATCGTAAGAAGCGGTGGCCGAAATGTTCAAGTTTAAGAAACCTGCAACCACTATGTGGGTAAACGATCGTAAAAATATCATTTTGATCGAATTTGTTGAATGATGATTGAACGTGAAAGATAATAAAAGAATTTTCATTTTTTGTAAATTCTCTTCTAAATGACCAATTCGCATCATCTAGTCAGCGTCGTATATCTAGGTAATTTAGATGAAACAGCAGTTTCTCACGAACACGACAGTGCTCGTGGCTTAGTTGCACGACGGTGTTCACAGCCTAGCTTTTCTATAGGATGATTGGCAGTCTCGCAATCTCACACTTTTGCTCCTATGTCGGGCGACAATACCAGTGTCACAAATTTTAGTAATTTCACTCTCATCTCAAAACAAGACTTCTCAGAGATCATGTTCCATTAGAAAAAAAAAATAGATGTATATAATTAGATTAGATTGGTCGGAGAGTGCTTGTAATTCTTAAGTGTGTTTTTGAAATGTTTGCCACGCCTTTAAGAAGTCTGCCCACAACTGATCTGCGTTTGAAACGTCTTGTAAAGGAATCCAGATTTTTACTGGAGCAGCAATGAATCTGCATCAAAGTCTGTGTAAAAACCAAATCATGTGTTCTAGTGGTGGTGGAAGGTTACGAACTGCTTATGGTGAAGTCAAGCAGTGTTTCTTCACACTATGTAAATGTGGTACTTTCGATTTTGCGACGGAAGTAAAAATACCGATTATGACCTCCGTTCGGGATGGCCTTCGACGTCAGTGACACAATAAAAACTTAATACAATAAACTTTGTGATACCGTACTCAACTATTTTCGATTTACTATAGGGAACCATCGTCCATAGATGCGTTTGATTCCTCAGTGATCCGGGTATATATCTACGGATTTGTTGTGACACTCTTGACTGATGTTTTGTGCGTCAGAGGATTGGCAGCAAGGTGTGTTCTAAAAATGTTGAAATTTTACCAAATTGGCACCTGCTGGGAAATGTCCGAATTGACCTTCAGGCGGTAGCAGAAGACCTTGGATTGCTTCAGAGAGTAATTACAGGAGACTTGTCATGGGTATATGGTTACGACACCAAGACCAAGCCACAATCCTCCCAGTGGTGCTTCCAATGAAAGAGACGATTGAAGACATTCAGACAGAGCAGGTCCAACACCAAGGTTCTTTTGACTGCTTTACTTACTACGAGAGAATCATCTCCCAACGATCTTTGCAAACAAAAAATTTGAGAAGATTGCGGAGAAAAATCCGACGCAACAGGCCCTGAACTCTGGGTAGCAACTTGAATTTTCAATCACGACAACGCACCTAAGCACACCACGATTTTTCGTATTTTCACAGATAAAAAAACAATTAAGGGACAACGTTTCGAGACATTATAGAGGCGATTAAGGAAAATCGCAGGAGCAACTCAACTCAATTTAGAAGGACGCGTTTAAAATATATTTCAAGGAGTGGAAACAAATCTAGCACAAATGCATTGCAGCGAACAGGAGCTAATTTGGAGGGAGCAAAAACACTTCGACAGTTTGCTCAGGTCAGATGATTAAATAAATATTATTTTTTTTATACTAAATCTATCTCAGTACTTATTGATCCACCCTCGTATATATATATATATATATATATATATATATATCGGTAGAGAAAATAGGACATAATCTCGTGTTCGATAGGAAATTGTGTGAAGAACACTTATGCTGTCTAGAAGAAGGCAAATAACCACATTGAGCGAAGTTAGCAAAAATAAGCGTCGTATAATCTGGACTCTTCTAACTTCAAAACTTTGTATTACGGTCAAGTTCTACTAACCTTTAAAATGTGTGTACTTAATTTAAGAACATTCTATATATATATATATATATATATATATATATGTACCGGGCATAAAATATAAAAGTTACAAGTCTTCACACTAAAGGGCTAATTAATTTAAAGATTGGACAAGATTGCATTCGTACGGCATGGTATCTTCGACAGAGCTTGGTATTTACCGCAGCGGCGGCATACTCAAGTCTCACATGGTTCATGGAACCCAGCCCGTTGACATATGTGATGAAAGCCGTGCACTGCAAACCGTGCTATCACGTGCCTGTTGCTACGCTCTGGTCCCTTCCACTCCGCATTTCTCATCGCTCCGGTATTGAAGAATTTCGGGTCGAGTTCGGAAAACTTCACCTCCCACCTTTCAATGCAGTCATTGAAGGCTGTGGTGCGAGGGAAGTTATAACGGCGCCTCAGACCTTCTTTAAGGAGCGGACAGTCTGCAAATAGGAAGACAAGTCGGCTGCGCGTTGACATATTGAGTCCCAGAGTCCGTTTCCGAATTTAATTTTTTTGGATTGATTGCTACTATTCGTGTGATATTCGTGAGGCATTATCGAATAAATCAGTAACAAAAAACTAAGCACGCAAACGTGGCACACATTGAGGGCTTTTAATATAAATAAGTATGTTCCAGACTTTTTATATATGCCTCATTTAATTTAAAAAATCACACATAGAAAAAAATATATATATATATTCCGCCGGGTAATTTTTTGTCGATATCGCTGTGAAATTGAGCCCGATGATACATATGTGTACAACCGATTAAAAACACGCTATCAAACCAAGTTCAAATACAGGCTGGTATCGAAAAGGTTTAACTCCTAAGCACAACAACACCGAGTTACAAACAATGCCTTAATTAAACACTGCGCATGCAGAAGCATCACAGCATTTCGCGGGTCATAAATTAATACCGTTGCAACGGCTGATAATTTTAGTTGCTACAATTTAAAAGCAACTTAAGCATTGTGCACAAAGAGTGCTACCGGCCTGCGATCAGCTTTGATAAAGAGCGAATTCTGGTAGCAGCGTTTTTTATTTATAAAAAATTCTACCGAACCAAAGTTGCATTTGCTTCTAAGGTCCATAAAGTGATGGGCATGGCACGTATGCTTCATAATGAATTCGAAAGGAGCCGGTGGTCTAGAGTGATTTTGCTCCTAAATATAACGAGCAATCCATGTCAAAGAATATCATCAACGTGGCGCTTGCTCTAGCGCTATAGCATTAGAATATCTTTACTAATTAATTGAATTTCTTTATTTTAAATACATATTTATGTTTATTACATATTACATATTTTAAATACATATATATGATTTAATGATCATTTACAATACGTTTGCACACTCGGCAGTGCTCGCCTATATATATATATATATATATATATATATATATACTCAATTACAATTCAGACATGGCTTATTTACGGAACTGCATACATTCTGCATACATATATGTTCACAATCATCACAATACTATTACTAACAACACTAGCAGGTATCACAACAGTTGCAACAAAGCCAACAAGATATCTAACAATGGCAAAAACCACTACAACAGCAACAAATGCAGTGATAACAACAATAACAATTACAATAGTAGATACAGAAATAGCAACAACTGCGGGAGAAACAATACCGCTAAGGCTAACAACAAAACAACAACGACAACCACCGCATTCACCAGTTTGCCAGCGCTTATCTTTCGAGTGCACTGCTAAACAGTTGCAGCAGCAGCAGCCGCAGCGGATCAACGTCTGGATGTGTGACGTGCTTTCAATTGCCTTACAATGAGATGCGGCCACAGTCGCATCGGTGGCTGTGGCCGGGATTATACTCGCACGGCTAGTCAAACCTTCAACCCAAACTTGACTGTGGCATTTCATTGCAAAGCGGGATAATCAGAGATAACGAATCGGTGAATCAAAGAATCATTTCCAATATCGATCTATCCATATCGTCGATATATGCGGCCCCATCGGAAAATTTCCTATGCATGCTTCGTCTAATATTTTCCAGTGTAGGCTAGCGGAAGAAAAGATGAGACAGACCAGACCGAAACCTTTTCAGAGGTGTCGCTCAAACGAAGGACTTCAAACGCGAGAGCGCAGAATTCGTGGGTCAATACCCGAGTGATGAATATTTTCAACCTGCTAGCCTCCTGTATATAACTCGAGGACACTCCAGAGCACGCCGCGCTCGAACACTGGAACCTGACAATAGCGGGTTTTAACAAGATTTTACAAGCTAAGACGACGGCCAACAAGCTGCGACTTTTGCGATTCCCTGCGGCTCACGGGAACAACTTTCGTCAGGAGTAAGATGGCTCGCCCTCTCTGACTGTTTGATGCATGCTTAAGTAGTTCCCAGTCAGTTGGGGAACGGGGACATGACTGGGGTTTAGTGGGTTGGAGCCACACACTACCGGCCCACACTTGCAGGGACTTTCTGCTGTGGTGTCCGTGTGTGCAACCGCATTTTCCTGTTAGTTAGCTCTAAAAAAAGTCTTCTGTATATATATATATATATATATATATATATATGTTGTGATTATTTATATATATATATATATATATATATATATATATTGTAATTATTTATCAATTCACATGACAATCTTATCTAACTGACGTGTTTACCTTCAGCCTAGAATAACAACCCTGGTCCGAATAACGCTCCAGCGATGATGAATGATGACGATAGTACATGGTTGACAGGAAGCAGTCGCGGCACGTCAACTCGAACGGAGACAAAGACCTAACGCTGCCTGGACCAATCCTGGTTCACAGAGTCCATCCCGGTCATCACGGCCGCCTATCCACATATGCCGCCGATCCAATGGAGAGCTTCACAGTCTCCTGCTACAATGCTGCTTTTAACTACTACTACTACTACTACTGGGAATTACCATTGTTTCTACTATAAGCAATGATAATTCCTATGCTTCGAGCATTACAATTCGAAAGTGACAGTCGGCCAGTTTTGTCGGTGACTGGGCACATCGCCCGACGCTGACACATACCGTGAGCAGAGAACCTGTAGCGATATGATAAATATTGTCTATTTAAATCCACTATCCTATAGAGATAATGGCTAACGTTATATCTGTAGTAGTAGTCTCAGGATGGCAAAATTTAGACACGTATACTTGCCGTTGTTATTATTGTGTATATATGTATATAATTGCTTGAACAAGTTCTACAACGTTTTATAATGAGTGTACTGAATTTAGGAACATCCTGTATATATATGTATATATATATATATATATATATATATATATATATATATATATATATATATATATGTATATATATATATATATATATATATATATATATATCATTACTGTTTTTAATTAGCGTCAAAGGTAGGACACAACATTACGCCCTTGCGCACGTGCGCATCGTTACGTGAGATCCAGTGTAGGTATCAGTCATCTCTACAGGGTTCCCGAGACTGACGGGCCCGGTATACGCTGTCTGAGGAAAGTGTCTGTTCTTTTATCTTTGCTGGTTAGAATCAGTTGCTTCTTGATTTCGTAGAGCAAACCGCTGATAAACGGGCTTGACACGCCAAGGGTCTAGAAAGCAAGTAGATAAAATAATTATAAGTATCTGATGTTCTAGTACTTCTTTACCTCGTTTGCGCTGACGAGAGATAAAGCATGACCGGCCTGGCCGCTGCTCAACACTGACATTTGAAGGGGCTGATGAGTCAGTAACTGTTAGGTCCCGAACCCCGAACGGTGTCAAGGTCGGACCGTCAGAACTCTTCTCACCATCAACCGAGGGGGTTCTAGAACGCACCTTAAGACAATAGGAAAGCTCTTCTGAAGGTGTCGTTTAAGACCTGGTGCCTTGCCTGTCTGAATGCCCTGATCATACGGAACTGCCCATGGGGCCCTTCCAGCCAGACGAGGTCTCCGCAGACGCAGATGTGAGACTACACCAGGTCTGCCCCCAAACAAAGCCCTTAATATGAGATCTGATGCGAGCACAGAGCAAACCGTGAAGCCATGCGGCCGTCAACTCTACAAATATGTATTTGTTGTTTTTTATTGTTGTGCCTTTAGTCAGTTCTACAATGCGACTGCAGTTTGCTTGGTAAATCAGGTCTTAATTATCTTTTGTAAGTCATTTTTCTATTCTGCCCGGCGTGATTTTAGCTTGCATTTTTTAACTAATTTTTCGCAGAAAAGTCCCAAAGGACGCCACTGCTCAGTTGCTAGAGTGTTCATTCGACAGTAAGACTGACAAATTTGAAGCCAATGATAATAACTTGCTGGAATTGAGGCGACCCGTCCGAACCTGCGTCGTTTGTGTGCCCTTGAAGATGTCATTATACAAAGCTCGGCTGCCCTCTTAAACTACACGGCTAGATGATCTTATTTTTTAGGAGAGGGTTTAGGACCGTATCAACTGCCACTTTTTGGCGCAGGGGTAGGCACCAATTCTGTTAGAAAATATATATAAAATAAAAGTAATAGTATAAAGAAAATATGTATATAAAATAAGGGTAATAAAATATAAAATATATAATATAAATACACAGTCAATATGAAATATCCTGATAGTAAACGGAATGCTAATGCTAATTTCAAGCGTTTCTCTTTGCAAGAGTACAAAATATTATTAATATTTCTCTCGTGGCATTTGTTAACATGGGAAAGGTGTGGTACGTCTCGACGACTCGTTGCGCCATAGACGATGACATGGCTAAAATGGCTGCGGGGTTAAATTATTTTTTGCGACAGGTCGAGTGATTTAAACAAACATTTATTATCTTCAACGTTTATCTTAGCGTTTGAATATTGTTTGTGGTCGATGTTACCAGCTGCCGATGGTGTTAACAGCTGTCAACCCCGACATGACAACACCTGCCCTGTAAACCGAGAGACATTACTGTAGCGGCCTGTGCTAAGTCCGGGCAAGTCATTCGCTAGGGTCGAGAATAGTAGAGGATAAACGAAGTATGAACTGAAATCGTACTTAGATCCGTACATATAGGTTTCACTACCCCAACAGCTCTGCTAACCAAGATTCCGGTGACTGAGAGCTCGGTGGTATGGTTAAGCAAGCATGGAGATCTATGTCAGAACTCAGTAGGCGTAACTCCCGCATGTTGAACCGATGAACGAGGGAGGCTCTAATCGAAACGGGCTAAAAAAACAGCCGCCCCTACCAGTAGCAGCAAAGCCGGGATCCACCTTATGCAAGGAAGGATTCTTCACGTCAAAAGAATGAACCGAGTTCTCCACTCAGGTTCCAAGGAAGGCAGCAGCCACCCTCTGCAGCTCCTTTAGAAAACGGGGCACCCGGGCAGCGTCTTATGTTTGTCGTCATCACGGCAGCCGCTGAGATGATTCTTATATTAAAAAAAAACTGCCAGGAACTGTACCATAGACCGACCAATCCAACTTCCCTGTTTCAAATTCGGAGGACAAAAACACGTTGCAAAATGCTAAACGGGCCATGTTAGGTGCTATGCATGTAACGTAGGTGGGCTCTGCGCCAGTACCGCAGTGCCCAGCAGATAGAAAACTGGTCACACACCTCCGAGCCTCAAAACCGCAAACACAATTACCAGTAACATTAAATAAAATAAATAAAGCAAATAGACCTCCGCAGAGTTCCTCGAGCACACTGATGAGCTTTTGGCGTTCGTGACCGAAGATGACATAGAAGTTTAGCTACTCTCCGAAAACCCTATAGCAGAGATTTCTCAACCTGGACTCCATGCTAGCACTAAGTTCTCTCGCACTAAGCACTAAGTTGTTTACCTTTGAGACACACACTTTCGGCACACATTTTTACCACTTTTGATCTTGCAATCAACTCAGTGTACATTTTTCTTATTCCGCTTTACATAACGAGGACTTCTTTGCCAAACCTCAGTACGAGTACCCGCGGCCATAGAAAGGTAATTTTGAGAGAGGAAGAATTTAATGCAGCCTACAGTCTCTGGGGAAGCAACTCTTCATCAAAAGAAGGAGAGATCAAGAGGGCTGCTCGGGCAGATATACAACTCATGAACGCCCCTAAGTCTATTTTCTATAATGGCGTACACCATCTCCTTGACAAAACTCAAAGGTCTATGGAGTCAAATCGCAACGCACAGCTTTCACAGCAGCCATGCAAGTCCTCTCCAGACATGCCCTGGAACCTAATAGTAAAAAACTAACTTCAAGATGCCCTCAATTAACGTCCGGACGAAGGGACTACTAATCACCAGAACAAAGTCTGTAGATTCGTCGCTTCATTTTAAAAGAGAGCAGAATCGCGCCAGCACTGGGAAATAACCCAACCGGGCCACTCTGATAACTGGACAAAATCATTACTCCCTGATATTAAAAAGTCGTACAGCCTTAAATACGGCTCCTTTACCTACCCACTCGACACGGTGGCTGCTCTCAATGATACCTACAACTTATACCTATTAGTAAAGCTGACTTAGAGTTTTGGATATGTTGGGGTAGAGTTTAGTGGATTTAGAGTTTGGGTAATATTCTCGGTTTGTTAAGTCGAAGATCTTCCGCACCCCTCTCTGGCGGCGTATTAGCTAACCATATGGCATTCCAACATCTATTGTCTTCGTCAAAAGCTGAATTCGACCTTGTTTTAAATAGCCTCTGCGGTGAACATTTTAGCATACCTAGTCGTTGTAGATATTGTAGAGCTTTGTAGTAAAAAATAATATATATATATATATATATATATGCCGCCTCCACCGTATATATATATATATATATATGCCGACTTACCTTATATGGTGGCCCCAAACTCCGTTGGCGGCATAGTACGCGAAGCATTATTAGTTCTCTCTGACCTGGTAAGTCAGATCTGCTGGCCCAATGTTCGCTCTCATTGCTGCCTCCACGTCTAAGGCTGCTCGAACTACTTTGAGAGTTTTTCCTAAAAAAAATATTTGGTTTTCCAAATTGCCGCTTGCTTCCCGTATTTGGGAGAGACTATTTTCTGTTCTCGTATGATCTCCGTCAACTAAGACGCACTGGGAATAAGATCTATTGGTGATATTTCAAGCTCATGACGGCGGCGAGTAACACAACTTACTGGAATACTTGCCTTTTCGGAAAAGTTAGTTAGAAGCTATTCTTGCAGGTGGAGAGGCGGTCTCGTGCAAATCGTGTTAATGCAACCATTGTTGTTCCGTTATGTTGTTAATAGCATTAGCGCCAAATATCTTTTAATCCGATACTATTTCACTTCAGTGGTTGATTATACATAGATCAGAGTTACCCGGGAGAGTTTTCAGATCAGCCTGGCAAAATGTAGACATGGGCCCCCGCAAGGAACACTCGTTTGATCCATAATGCCTCTAATTCTACTGAATCGAATTATCCTCGTAAACATTTTACGTAATGACCTCGGTAGAGAGACAACGTTTGGCACAACGATGCTATCTAGAGCAGACCCTGAAATTAGTCATTGATAGGAATCAGAGAGTACCAGAGTAGCTAGAAGCCTAATAAGTGAAAGCCCAAGTCAATACTATTATAAAGGCCTTCGTTGAGTTCGGCCTGGTTGCAAACACTAGAGAAGCTTAAAACATCTTACTATTTCGATAGGTCAGGAAGCTATACGTTTTCGACGAATTTCCCCTCGGGCACAATACGGTTAACCGCTGCAAGGTGTTTATGGCAAATTCTTCACGAGAATCTGGCCTCATATAGACCATTTAGTGTCTAAAGGTGCTACGACATTCTTCTATGGAGAGGGGGTCGTAATGGCATGTATCGTAGAGCTATGGACATTAAAAACAATACTATGCTACGGGAATATTTTCAGACGGCGTTACTTAGTCTATCAGTGAACTGGTTGCTACTCGTCTCTTACTTAGTCCGAAATCTCCATCGAATTGACCTCTAAACGAGTAAGACCGTTTAGAAGGGCCACAATACTCAAGGTACCTACGCTCGCATACAATCTGGCTGCATACAATTTAGCTAAGCTCTATTCTGTCGGCTACTTTAAGGGATATCTTGTAAGCTGCCCTGTAAGCCTGTAAGCTGCCCTTTAAATAAACTGAAATTTCTGAAATAAGATTGTAATTGGTCTACGAGTTAGTCTACTTGATTAGTCTCATCGTCAAACAGAGGTGCCCTCAATATGATTAGTTGTACCGATTGGTTCTTACTGTAGTAATACATCTGGCGTAAGAAATCAAGTCGTTGTAGAGTTGTGTCTTATTATCTTTCGTACCTCACTTTATCGAGTGTAAGCGTTATCTGATCAAGTTCGTGAGTCTATACTAGGAATGAGATCAGCTAACATACTCAGAGGGCCCTTCAGAAATGTTTTATAGATACCTTACATTAACTTTCTATATTTGGTCAGAAGAGGCTCCCAGAAAAGAGAGCCATATGTAAGTGTGGTAAGAACAAGACACTTAGAAAGATGAATGTACGCATGATGAGTCGTTAGAACGAAATAGCGGAAGATGGTATCAACAGGATGTATACGCCTAGGTCACGTGTATAAGAACGACAGTCGGCAAACTCTAATCGTAGTCCAAGTCAAGAAGTCCGTGTTTCAGTGCCACACATTTGAAAATTGGGAGATTCATGTTATTTTCAGAACACTATCAAGCAATGACGTCGATAGTCAACTCCAAAACAGCATGAAAATGACTTGAGAAACAGCATAATACAGTTTTAGGTCAATTGCATATTAAAGACATATGACGTTAAGTGTCACATACTTCTTTCGTAAACATCCCTCTTGTGGCACATCATATAATGCATATGGCCGACTGAGTTTATCGAGATTATCGGTGAGTGACGGTCGCTCAAAAAAGCCCTTACCTATTATATATAGTTCTGATACATATTAAAAAGTATTTATTTATTCTTCTAAAAAGTGTTTGGTTCCTTTAAATAGCTCCCACCCGCTGCAATGCACGTGTGCCACATTCTTTCCCACCCCTCGAAAAAAAATTAAAAGCGTGTTTCGGAATCGAGTTGCTTCTCTGACTGGTTCGTGATCTCCTCAAGAGTTTTAAACGCTGTCCCTTTAAAGTTTTTTTCACGCGTATAATCAGGAAAAATCCACCTGGAGCCAATCTAGCGAATAGGGAGACTGCGGAAACATATAGATCAACTTTGTAATCAAATGAGCCGAAATTAGTAACGGTGCGCTGTTATGGTGGAGGATCTAAGAGTTGCTTGCGCAGAGTTCAGGTCTCTTAAATCGGACGTTTCCGCGCAACCTTCTTAAATGTTTATGATATATATAGTATGTATTCCTGATTGACCGCAAAACAGGTAGAATCAATCGTGAAAGATGATTCCTTTGTAGTCGAAACAACAGTCAAAAGAACCTTGATGTAAGACTGCTCTCTATTAATTTATTCGCTCGACTCTCTCCTTGGAAACACCACTAGGAGGATTGGGCTTTGGCCTCGATGTGCTAACCATATACCCATGACTCGCCTCCTGTACTCTGAAGCGACCATTGCTGCAAATTTAACATTTTTGGAACCAACTTCGCTGCCAGTCTTCTGACGCATAATGTATTGGTCAAACCTCCTATGAGTGGTCCATAATATATCTTGTCAGATATCTCTCCAATAGTAATTTGACGATTGTTGAGTACGATATCACTAATTTTTCAACTTTTCTTCTGTGATTTTCGTCAAAGGCTTCCTCCAACGGGATCACCCTCGGTCTCTTCACGTCCGCTAGAAGTAAAAATATAAAAAAAATTCTTTTAACGAGTTCACCCGCGCCACTTGTGAAGTGATGTCCGACTATATCAGTATATATACTGATGTAGAAGGTCTCTCTCTCTCTCTCTCTCTCTCTCTCTCTATATATATATATATATATATATATATATATATTGACTGATTTATTGTTCGCTTGGCATGTATACCTAAATACACATGTCACTCTTTTAAATCAGGGGCGCTTAGAGCGGCAGCATATATATTACCTACGCAGCCATATAATCCATGTCTACTTCAATACCTACTGAGTATTTGCTTTCCATTGGGACAACCTCTTCTTTCTAATATCGACCAGGTCATTTCTTACATTTGGTCCTAGAGGCTATACATTCTTTAATAATATGCTCGATTGACTCATTCTCTAGCTCACATGCTCGACATTCTGTACTTTGCCCCTTTTTATATTTTGCTCTATCTACCCTTGTATCCAACATCCCTGCCCTGGCATTTGCCAATAGCCCACTCGCTCTTGAATTATCGTATACCCACTCTACCCCCCCTTTCCCGCTTTTTCTTTTCAGATATAGTTGCCAAGCTTGATCTGGTGCCCATCGCCAATTTCCATTTGTCTGTATATGACTTGTTTACCTTCAATTTCACCATTTTCTCTGATACCCTGGCCCTTACTCATTGCTGACTATTGTACCCAACCTCCCTAGCTGCGAACTCTACTCTGCGATCCCACTTCGTTTTAATCCTAAGTGCCGTCTTTACCAGCTGCATCTGTTTAACCTATCTTTTATTTGTGACATTTTCAATCCTACTACTAAATCTCAGCTTACTTTGTACTTCCATTTGTTTACATTTTAACATTCCCCCTTCCCCTTTAAGAAATTCCCTGGCGCAATTAAAACGGCAACCCAATGCAATATATACGATATGCAATATATATATACAGGGTGTTTCTATTTATGTGTCCAAAACGCTAGGGTATGGTCAAACTCGGTGAGAAAATCATTTTTGCCAATGGGTGGAAGCCGGGAAAACGTTTTGTTTAGGAGTGAGGATGAAATTTATAAAAGCAGTTATTTTGCCTTTTTTCTTCTACATAGTTGTGCAAAATCTACGTTTGCGGGAGAACCAGTCAACGCACAAAGGAACCGATCATACCGGCGTGTTGTTTGGCGGAAAATTCTGCACAATAAAGTCTACATTACTAGCTTGCGTAGCAAAAAGCGAATAGCCAGATTAAGGAAAGTCATAAAAAGTCGAAATGTTACGTTAACGCTTTTTTGTGCAACATCGTAATTTTTTCCATTACGACCAAAAATGCACGTCCAAAAGACTACTCTCAGGCAATAGCAGATTTAATGCCCACTACATTCGTACCAACTTGATGGTGCTGCGTTACGTATTTGCCAAGTGACTAAGCTTTTTCGACAGTCATAGTTGTTATGTTTCACGTTGAACTTTTCACGTTCAGAACCGTAGCATTTTGCCAAGACGTTTCCGCCCCTCTTTCCATTAGAAAAAATTATTCTCTTGCTGAGTTCTACCAAACCTCAAAATACGTACCTAACTTTCTCATACACCCTATGCAAGTATGCATGCCTTCGCTTTCGATATGACTGTCGAAAAAGCTTAGTTACTTGGCAGTCAAAATGTTACATTTTGACTTTTTATGACTTTCCTTAATCTGGCTATTCGCTTTTTGCTACGCAAGCTAGTAATGCATACTTTATTGTGCAGAATTTTCCGCCAAACACGCCGGTATGATCGGTTCCTTAGTGCGTTGACTGGTTCTCCCGCATTTGCACAACTATGTAGGAGAAAAAGACAGAATAACTGCTTTTATAAATTTCATCCTCACTCCTAAACAAAACGTTTTCCCGGCTTCCACCCATTGGCAAAAATGATTTTCTCACCGAGTTTGACCATACCCTAGCGTTTTGGACACACAAATAGGAACACCCTGTATATATATTTCGTCATCTCTTTCTGCATTTATAGAACATAGGATTGGGTTTTTAACAAAAAACTTAAAATCGACTTATTGCTCATCCATTATCGGCTTATTAAAAATCGCGAAACTTTAGTTCTTTTATTTCTCTGAACCAAACCCAAACAATAAACACCGTCCCCGATTATTGAAATGTGTCCTGTGTGTTGCTGATGAATGGCGCTTCTAGCAAATCAAACCGGAACATCTTGTTGTTTTCGGTGTAGTCGCCAAAATGTGAAATAGTGAAACTTACCGATCCGCCCTCGTATATATATATATATATATATAAATATATATACATCTACAGCTGTACATATATATATATATATATATATACAGCTGTACATATATATATATATATATATATATACAGCTGTACATATATATATATACACCTTTCTACACGTAAACATATAAGTGCAGGCCGCGAATCATCTCGAACGTTTTCAGGCCAGCCAAAAATGTGTAGACGTTGGCATCCATCGTTCAGTCAGCCGCTCGACTCATGATGATTTGTACCTACGCATGCATCGTCGACCTCGACGACGCAGCCGCGCCTACTACGCATGCACACTCAGACACCCACTCACACACACAGAGATCAACGAGGGCCCGGTGCCCGGTTCCCAGCCCGCTTGAATCGGGCCCGGTCGCGAAGGCCCTTCCGTTGACGGTGACGCGTTGAAGAGCCTATGCCAACCTCGTCGCGCTGGCTTACTATCACGCTTATCACTCACGTTACTGGGTGACCACGACATTGATGAACATTATTACTACGCAGGCCACCCTCGCCGCCGTGCAACTTTCGACGGCAGCGGCGGCGGGGAGCTACGCAATTCTCGACAGCGGTCTGACAACAACAACAACAACAACAACAACAATAGCAACAACAACAACAACAACAACAACAGCAGCAGCAGCAGCAACAACGACAACAACAACAGCAACAACAACAACGACAACAACAGCAGGAACAACACCAACAACAACACCATCAACAACAACAACAACAACAACAACAACAACAACAACAGCAGCAGCAGCAGCAGCAGCAACAACAACAAGAGCGGCGACAGACAGGTTCCCAACCACCCGAGCAGGCCTCATTGGCGCCTTCGACTTCGTTGTTATTTTCTTCTTTTTCTTCTTCTTCTTCATCTTTTAGGTCTTCACCTGGGGTCTTCTTCATCTAATGACTCGTCGGCGGTCAACGCCATGAGAGAATAAGAGAACGCTGGCTGTCGTGCGGTCATATTAGTGTTATGCTGTTGTTGTTGCTGCTGCTGCTGTGGTTGTTGCTGTTGTTGCTGCTGTTGGTGCCGTTGTTGCTATTTTTGAGCTTGCTGCTGCTGTTGTTGGTGTTGTTATTGCTATTGTTGTTGCGTCTACTGTTGTTGTTGTTTTTGCTGTTGCTGCCGGTAAAGCTGCAGCTACACACTGGTGTGACTGAGAACGGGAACAGCATGCATGAGAGCGCGAGAACGTCACGGAGCGTTTCACCTAGGGCAGTGGCAGTGGCCTATGAGGGCCTGCCTGGCTTGTTTATGTCGCGAACTGGCTCATTGGAGATCATATGTCTGGCCCGGCTGTAGCAATCTGCCAAAGAGGCTGGCGTAACCCGGCGGGCATCTACAAACGAGCAAATATATATATATATATATATATTATATATATGAGTGCATCAAGCAAGCTAAATATCGAAACGTTTCCCACCCTATTTCCAAATGTGCCTAGCGCCGCACCGACAACGACCTATAAATTGGCTCGACATAGAGCTTAATAGTTACGCACAGAAACTTGGGGCGGGAGGAAGGGGAAGGATGAGCTCAATTTGAAGGTGGCAAATTCGACTTCTTAGAGATCGAGCGTAAAAAGCGCTCACACAGTTTCATTCGAACTACCATCGATATATATATATATATATATATATAGCTTGCATACTGCTAATATGGCGTCTCAACATAGACTCAGTATGAGAACATATTTGGGCAGACCCAGGTCTAACGGCAAAGTGTTTAGCAACTGTTGACTAGCCAATTGTTTTTTATCACAGTGAGTAAACCTATTTTCAAATAGGTTTACTCACTGTGATACGAATCAATCGGTACGCAATGTGATTGCCTTGAGGCAGTTGCAACGACTTTGCACAGAGTATGTTTCCGATTGCGGCAGTAGAAAGTCAAACATTCGTCTCTTAAGCATGTCTCTGTATACTTCATGTAAATCATGCCGTTAACTTTCTGACAAACATGCCAAGTAGGTTATGCCCAAACTTCAAAATACGAAGTAATGACGAAACGTATTGAGACACGATCGTTGTCTTATTTTTAGCTGCTAAAGAGGAAAATAATCTCAAGTACATTGCCTACACTACCTTGTACTCCCTACGGTCGCCGCTTATTCATACTATTTTAGATGGGCCATTTTTAGAAGCGTCAGAAACTCTGTCAACCAATTTTTTCCAAGTATGTTCATGACCACCGAAACATTAAACATATCCGTGTTTCAACCGAACGCGTGCTCGTATGGTTTGCTGTCACCCGGGATTCACGGTGCCAGGGTGAACTGGTTACGTACGAACAGTATACTCACTACAGTTGTGCTACTTAGTCCGAAAGAAACCCAGAATATTCAATGACGAAAAGCCTCTCCGAGAAGCGCCTAACCGATACATTCGGCATACACAGAGAAACAGCATCGGCAGCACTCTTAGCAGCCTTATAATAAAAAAAGTTGCCGCTCGCCACAAGCGTGACTGTCACGAATGTTTTCCCAACTTCGAACTCTTTGTCTTTCATTGTTCTTGTTGTTAAGTAATTCGCTTCTACACTCCTTCTGTGAGTCTAGATTAAATAATCACATTCTCATTATTATGAGATTTCATTGCTTAACCCACTCATTTCTTCTATTCTCTTTATCTGACTCCGTCTTGATCTCGGTTAGAGTTTATCTCCTTCTCTCTTTCTCACTCTCTCTCTCTCTCTATGCAATAACTCCCGCAAAAGCAGTGTTCTTCTCTTTGACCCGTTCTCTCCCAGATCGCCGTATCCCCGATGTAACAATCCTTAATATCCCGCGCACCCTTCTCCACTACACTAGGCCTCTTGTTCCCGCATTCGACCTGCGTTATCTCTCCATCCGCCTCATTGTCTCTCTCTCTCTCTGATGTCTATTGTGGTTAATGACCAATGTCAATTGCTGTTACCGTTGATGCTACTGCTGCTGTACCGAACAGCGACACGCGACTGCCACGGGCACAGATCATCTCCGCCTCCGATGATAGGCAGGCAAAAGTTGGCGACCAACACGAAAAAGGACAACTGCACGTTCGGTAGTTGACCTCCTCCCCATACGACTTTGCAGGCACAGATCTCAGGACACGAGTGTCCTTGGAAGAGGACGATAGTGCAGGGCGAGAGAGAAAGAGAAACCCATGGGGGAAAGAGTAGAGAGAGAAAAAGGAGGGAGATCGAGAGATGGAAAGAGAGACTTAAGACGTATCTTAGGACGTCAACGGTGCTGTCGTCACTTTGCCCTCACTGTCACCGATGGCCGATGGCCGGCTTCACGACTTCACAAGCAACTTCACAACAAATACAGAAACAGGCGAACAAACAGACAAACAAATAAACAAACCAGTACGTAAGCAGCAGGCAGACTCAAGAGCACGGGCAGGCGACTACTTTTCTTTTGCTACCACGTTCTTACGGCGTGCAGTCTCACGCAGGTGCGACTATACAAAGTCTCGTTCCTCGTTCTGTGTCCTTATCTTATCTCCTTCTTGTCTCTCCTCTTTCCCTTTTCTTTTTGTACTCGGGTCTCAACCGTTCACAGCCGGCCAAATGTTAGTGTCTTTATTAGTCGGTGGCGGTCAGGCGGGAAGACCGCGCACTGAAAATAGCCCAGTTGTAATAGTAGTAGTAGCGAAAAAATGTCCGTTTGTATACATATTTTCAAAATACAAACCTCGCTGCTGGGACCGCAAATTTACAATAATGTTCCCGTACAAAAAAACAGCAGGTAAAAGAGGAATCACGTCACAACTTCAACACCAATTCTGTAGAGCTTGTCCACTATTGTAAAAACTCTCATTACATATGTACACAGTCAATTCAGAGACAAATGCCAATGATCTAAGGAATGTTTAACTCGGAAAAAGCTGAATATTTGTTTTGTTGGATTTGCCCATTTTTTGTTGAAGATGTAGAACATTACAAACTGGGCAAACATCAGAATTTTCGTTAATAAGCAAAACACGAAAACTAATAGTTTATCAAATACCCTCGCGGATTGTTAGCCAACTAAGAGAGTAGACGGGATCGAACGGAATGTTAGACGTTCGAAAGGTTGAGTTCCAAATACACTCTACATCCATGGTAAACTCCACAGAATCCACAGTCGAGCGGCGTTGATATGTATCTTGGCCTCAAATATAATCCTCCGTTGTGTTTCGCTAAGCTTACGACACGCGGCCGTCAACACGACGCACACGGATCAAGATCATGAGGACTTATTTTTTTTCTTACCCCAGCGAGCAAATGGCCGACCGACCGATCCATTAACCGAAACAAAATGCTTATATGCTAGTCAGTCGTGCCAGCAGAGCCCTAGACGGATCAATCAATGCCTTCACCCTCAAATGTTTCCGACAATGCGGATTGTCTGCCTACTTATGAAGTGGCTGGGGTAGTTCGCTGTTTTTATTAAATTTGAATTTGTTTATTGACATTTATCATAAGGTAATTGCACACGTTAATTTCGAGCTTCATTGGGCACATGGCTTGTTCGAAGCCCCGTTTATGCGATAGCAATGTATAATTTATATTTGCCGATTTTGCCTATATACAATCGTCTTAGGCAGAGTAGCAACAGCAACATCTTCAGCAGCAGCAAAGGTTTGCAATGTATTTGTCGAGCTACCTCTCTAATTGGATCTATTGATACTGACCGGTGTACACAAATTGCGGCTGTCTTTTCCCAAAAATGAGACAACACACATTGACCGCGACAATGGTGACGGCCATAGAGTCCTCACTTCAACCCGTCCGTAATCAAAATACTATACTCGTCCTGTCAGGTAATAATCAAATTGGCGCCGCGCCTGTCAGCTCTCGAGGAGGAGGCGTATCCAGAGAGACGTCCAAGGAGCATACACCAGCCACCACACTATAACGTACATATATTTACGTACGTCCGTGCATGCGCACACACGTTATGTGATAGTGTATCTGCAGCTCTGTAGACCCTGTTGTCCGTTCATTGCACGCATTCGATATCGATAGTTGGCTCTTTTCTTAAGATGTTGGTTGCCAATGATCAACTTCACTTGTTAACTTGCACCTTCCCCTCGTTTTACCACGCGTTCTGCTACCGTTGCTAGTTAAGGAAACAAATGGAGCGACAATTGCCTCCCGAGAACGTGCGCACTGGGAATATTACTCTATCTCGTATAGAGTGGGTTGGGTGTGCAGCCCCAACCCACTCCTCTCAAAGCAAGAGTGCCCCGGACGGACACCGCGTTCCCGCGTTGGCCGTCGAGGTCGAGGCGCTGTCTCAAGAAAGCCGCATTTCTCTTGTCTGCGGTTGCGAGGTTCAGCTGCTCACCGACCATGTGGAGAAGTTTGCGTGTGAAGTTGCCTGGGCCGCCCAAGGTCCCAAACGCTGGCTGTTAAAACGCATGTGGGTCACCTATTGAGGCGTATTTCGCGGGCTTCCTCGACTCAGCTAGATTAGCAGCGTGGCCTGCCCAGGTTGCCGCACCACCGACTTTTGAAGGTGCCAATAAGTCGATGACTGTGGCGTCCCCGACAAGCATCCTGCTCCAACTAAAAAGAGTAAGAGTCATCCCATCCTGGCGCTTACCATCGTCGGCTAAGAGGCCCAGAGGCTCTAGAATGCAGGAGAATCTACTACGAAGCACTCGGCCGAAGGTGTCGTTAATACCGGCATGCCGTTCCGCACTCACGATAACCCGTGATGGGCTAATTTGTCAACTGGTTGGCCACATTTACATTGATGGGGGAGACAATGTCACAGCCGAAACGAAGAAGACCTGTCCCGATTCGGGTCGTTTCGTTGTCCAAGTGGGTGCCCAGTAGGGCACTTGGAAGTGCATGCAACCGCGATACACTATCACTCACTACCCATTGCTGGTTGTTCTGACTGGTTGGCAGACTTTAGCAGTGCTTAAATAACCAGTACTAGCAGCTCCAGGGTGGCTAGAGAAGGAGATTTTCTGAAAGCGGTGGCAACAAGAACAACAACAACAGTGCCAGCATACATCTCACCGAACATTAGCATAATGTGTCTGGGATTCGAACTAGCCACACGCATGCCAGGTCGCTCCGTAGAAAATGCCAGTTTTCACCTAAACATGCAATTGAGTGCAGAGTTCCTACAAGTGAAAAAGTGTCCAAAGTGACGCTGAAACCCCAGATACCAAGACCAGAGCGTTTTAGGTTGGTCTGTCGTAATCCGGCCGTATTTTCCTCTGAGAGGGCAACCTGCCACATCAACAAGAAAATGGCCAGCAGTAACCAGTGTGATAAGATGAGTCAGAAGATGCAATCAACAACCAAGAAACGTGTATGTGGTAAATGTGACTTATCGATCGCTCGAGCTTCACAGAAATGTGATGTGTGCCCGCGACTGTTTCACCCACATTGTGCTGATGTAATTCCAACACTCATCGCTAAAAAGAAGGCGGAAGATGCTTCGTTCGTCTGGAAGTGTATCCACTGTTCTGCAGCAAAAAACTCGCCTTCCTCAAGCCAACTACCCCCAACAAGACTACTGAGTCCGGAGCTGGTAAGATCGCAAAAAACAACCAAGCCGTCGGCAACACCAGCAGCGGCAACAGCTTTGTCCGGTAAACCGGTAGCTCCATCAAGCAGCAGAACCAGCGGTCCACAGCGCCATCAAACAACCGTTAAGCCATTTCAAACTGCTTCTCCTTCTCCGTCGATCTCTGGCGACAGTGGAGAAGTGGCATCAGATACCGCCTCGAACGAAAATTTGAACTCGAGCAGCAGCGACAGCGCGAGCGGCAGTTGTGTGAGCGATAGTGCTCAACGGCTGGTGGCTGGTGCGACCGTCAAGGATGGTGGTCTTGTCGGTGATATTGATATGCGTAGCATCATGCTCAGTTTGGCAGGACTGTCCGAGCAGATAAAAGCATTGCAGTTGCAGATGAGTGAGTGTCTGCAGCTCACTCATGCCGTTACTCATTTAAAACAAGAGTTTGATACGCTCAAGAGTCGAGTTGACCAAGTGGATTCCTCAATGGAGTATTATGCCAATAGTGTGGATGAGGTGGCTCGAACGGCTGAAAGGGCAGTGGTGACGGCGGAAGCTACTCGCGGGGCAATAACATCAGCCGGAGAGGTGGCAAATTCTGCACAGAAGCAAGCGCGCTTTCTGGATCAATATGGAAGACGTTCTGATATTCTTTTCAGCGGAATACCGGCGCGAGAACGTGAAACAGACGAGCAGCTTCGGGCAACCATCATTGAACTGTGTGAAAAGATTGAGGCGCCGGTCGAGGAGAGAGACATTGACGTCGCGCACCGATGCCCGCGGATGGTAAAAGTAAATGGCAAGAACGTTACCGATCGATCCTCAGTGCTGGTCCGTTTCGTCTGCCGGTGGAAAAAAGTAGAGGTACAGCGGAGATGCCGGGAGAAAAAACCAAGATCTAACCTTCTCCCAGCTTTCTCTGCTAGTAACAACTCTATCTACGCTAACGACCATCTTACGCCCGAAAATGCCAACGTCTATTACCAGCTACGTAAGCTCAAGGGCCAGAGGAAAATATTTGATGCTCGGACTTCTGACTGTCGGTTGCAGATCAAGACAACGAGTAACTCGCCGTGGAAGGAATTTACCGCAGACATGGATCTCGCTGCGCTCGGCAGTTCAGCAAACAGATTTCCCTAATGTATCATGTGTAGTCAGACTGTAGATATATCGACGTTCCAGTGCATCTCGGATGCACTACTCTGTATACATTGTAACGTTAATGGCTTGAAAAAGCATATTCATGATGTAGAAACCATGCTATCTTGTCTACCACGGTTGCCATCGGTCCTAGCAATATCCGAAACAAGGCTACAGTCGGTAGAATGTCCGTCACTTAAGTTAACTGAATACAACTCCTACTTTAGTTGTAGAGAAGGTCGGGGGGGAGGAGTGGCACTATATGTGAGGAGTGATTATGTCGCGCGAGAACGTAATGATCTCAAATTCAGAATCTCAGACGATCTGCTCTGTGAGAGTCTGTTTCTGGAAATAGAGGGTGGCGCTGAAGGGGACACCACTATTGTAGGTGTCTTCTATAGGCAGCCGAAGGGAAACCCAGCACACTTTGTTACCTCGTTGGAGACTCTCTTGTCAAGAATCGGTAATAGGAAATCCATAATACTCGGTGACGCAAATCTCAATACAATGGCGGAGTCTGTCGAGGCACAGGAATTAATTGAAACTTTAGAACAGTTCTGCTATAAAGAAGTTGTCAATGTTCCAACCAGGGTGGCAACCACAATACGTAGAGGAACCGCATATAACACTTCCACTTGCATCGATCACATCTATACTAACGTGCAGACCTTGTCGTTACTCGCATCTGGAGCTCTCACAACTACCTTCTCGGACCACCACGCAACATTTATTTCTGTAGTCTCTAAGAGAATAGGCCGACCTGCCTCTATGACCTATAAATACAATTACGACCAAATATTGGCAGAACTTGCAATAACTAACTGGAACGACTTATACGATATCTCGGATGTAGACGAGGCGTTTGCATGCTTTAACGAGAGAGTGATGGCGGCAGTGACTAGAGGCAAAAGAGAAATTAGGCAAAAGTTAAACAAATGTCAGCCACGTAAGCCATGGGTCACTGCCGAGCTGCTTGAAATGATAAAGAAGAAGGAGGCAGCCTATACGGCGTATCGCAGGGACCCCAACGCCAGCAGGCGTCAAGCGTATGTTAGACTGAGAAACAAAGTTGTCTCGTTTTCAAGAAAGTGCAGGCTGGAGGCTAATGGGAAGATTGTTTGCAATAGAATACAGGAGAGGCGGAGCCCGTGGGAAGCCATCCAGCCAGTCATGGGAGGTGCCCAGGAAAAAAAGTGTGTCAAACTAAAGATTGATGATGAGATAGTCACAGACTGTGTACGACTTTCTAACATCCTTAATAACTATTATGCAACTTGCGTAACGGCTGACACCGAATGCTCGGCCGCTTACGAGGCACCGATGTCGATACCTGAACTGCACGAGTCATTTTCGCCTAGGCCGGTCCCTGTGGATCGAGTGCATTACCTGCTGAAAAGAGTCACAATTTGCTCGGTGGGAGAAGGTCACATACCCTCTCAAGTCTTGAGACACTGCGCTGACGTTATTGCTGACGCAGTGGCATTCATAGTTAATCTGTCGACACGCCAGGGGATCTACCCTACGGCCCTTAAATTGTATCGCGTTGTACCACTGTTTAAAGGCGGTGACAGACTAAGCAAGGAAAATTACAGGCCGGTCAGCATCCCCCCTCCAATGTCCAAGATTTTCGAAAAAGCTATATATGAACAGTTGAACGAACACTTTGAGATGTTTAATGGCCTAAGTCAGCGTCAGTTCGGTTTTCGATCCAAAATGTCGACGACTGTACCCATCATGGATTTTGTTGAAGAGGTTCGCAGAAATCTAATGTTAAAAAAGACAGTCGCCGGCGTATTTATAGATCTTAGAAAAGCATTTGATACAGTTGATGTAAATATTCTGATTAAAAAGTTAACTCGATATGGAGCAGATGATATTTTTTTGTCTTGGCTGCGGTCGTTTATGTCGAATAGGAGGCAAGTTGTTCAAGTGGGCAATGCAATCTCGGATGTAAGAAATATATCTGTTGGAGTGGCTCAGGGCAGTATAGGTGGTCCACTTCTCTTCAACATCTTTATTAACGACATATTTAGCGTAATAAAACATGCAAAGTTGACCTTGTTTGCGGACGATACCACCGCCCTATTCGTCGGGAACTCCCCAACTGAGGTAGAGGCTATGGTCCGCGAGGACCTTCAAAGGTTATCATCATGGTTCAGGAGTAACGGTCTCTATATGAACTGGAGGAAAACAGGTGTAATGCAATTTCTTTCCCCGCGGGGTTCCGTTACGATTAATCCCCTCCGTTTCCAGTGCGACGGCATAGCCCTTTCGCTTCTAAAGGAAACGAAGTTCCTAGGCGTTACGTTGGACGAAAAGCTGACCTTTGAAGCGCATGTCACACATATACGTAAGAAAATATCTGGCAGCAATGCAGCTTTATACAGAGCTCGACGAATTCTTCCCCAAAACTGTTTAATGGCGATGTATTTTGCCTACGTCCATAGTCACCTGACCTACGCTGTAGAAGTTTATGGCTTAACACAGATGCGTCTTATCAGGTCGCTTCACCGACTCCAAAAACGAGCACTGAGAACAACTCTGGACCTCTCGATGCGAGATTCAGTGCAACCGCACTACAAAAATATTAGCATTTTGCCGTTCCCAAAACTTATAGAATACTGTCTCGTAGTTGAAATTAAGCGTATACTCCTTGGAGTGCATCCAAACGTATATGGTCTGGCAACATCAGCAACACCCATATCTACAAGAGGTAACGCATCAAACCTGCTTACTCTGTCACACGCCAACTCCAACCAGTCAAGGCTATCAATCAGAAACATTGGGGCCTCCTACTGGAACAAAGTACCGGCCTCCGTTAGGCAGACAAAGTCCCTGCTCAAATTCAAATGCGATCTCAAAGAGCATTATCTTGAAACTTTGGTATCTGGTTAAAAGTGATATACAAATACAATAATGTTGCAATATATTGTAAATAGGTGAAAATGGCATATATAAATTATACATTGTTATTCATAAAAGGGGCTCCGAACAAGCTATGTGCTTAATGGAGCTTGAAATTAATGTGTGCAATTATCTACAAGAAATGTCAATAAACAAACAGTTGAACAGTTGAATTAAATCAACACAAAGAACAAAATTAAGGTAATTTATGATAAGCTATTTACGGCCTGTACGAAGATGTAAGATTTACACTATTTACGACCTGTACTCACTCGTTGCTTCTATGGATGAATATATTTCATCTTGGCTTGGCATGCATGTACCTAATTTCGTGTCACCTTTTCATATCAGGGGCTCGTTGAGCAGCAGCATGTGGCGGACATGTTGAGAAATCTAGTTGAGATTTCCCCAACAGTTATTGCGGCAGTATAACTCTCTCAACGGTTTAATTTATCATATATTCTCAATGAATATCGTTCAAAAAAATTCTACGACGGGAAGTCGAACCGCCGCCACCCCGGTAGATGACAACCATGGTTAAGCCCCTAGACCACAAACTCGTATAGTTTCATTTCAGTCAATTTTAGCGAGTGAGACAACGCGAGCCCAAAGCGAGTTTAAGCAATGAGACGCTCACGATGAAGACAGGTGGTAATTTACGCGTAGACTCGTCTCACCGTAACCTTTAAATGCTTCAGATAACGGGACTTTCAAAGTAGCGCAATCACGAACAGAGAGTAAGAACAATTGTGAAGACTGTTGAATAGTAAGATATTTGAGTTTATCTATACATTGTCCTAGAGTCCCGGCCATCTATCCGCCGAGTAGCGCTTCACTTCAATACTGTACGTGCGTCAGAACTTTAGTTTGTGTAAGTGAACCGGCGCCTAAGAACACGCAGTCGACTATTGTCAAGCTACACGTATACGGTGCTCTTATTATTATTATTATTATTATTATTATTATTATTATTATTATTATTGTCAAACTATGCGTTTTCTATTTCGTTCGATTTGCGATTATGTCATGCGATATTGTTGTCTGTTGGACGGAATCTGTTCGCACACAGGGCTAAGTTGACTCAAGTCAAATGCTGTGGTTAGCGGCAGCACCGTTGCAGCCGTTTGAACGAGAAGGAGGATTTAGAGAGATTTCGGTGCATCGCCTTAAAGTCGTCTGGATGGATACCGTCGAAAATGACTACGACTAGACTGATAATCAATCGCCTATAGAGAGAAATGGTTGCCTTGTCGCGAACGGCATCCGAAATGGCTGTCGCGCGTGTCCCGTGCACATGCTCTCTCTGTCGGTCCAACCGGCATCATGCTTTGAAGAAGTAGCGTGTTAATAGCGTACTTGGTGATCGGCTCTCAAAAACGTGCGTCATGTATGATACAATGCAGCGTATCGTACGTGTTAATGTCGAATGGACCCGAAGCAGTTTATCGATTTTGCACAGCGGACCTTCCGCTCATCACTCGTGCATCACCTTGTCGAATGTGTCCCATCCGGCATGGCTTCCGGAGAGGCTATGGAAAAAGTCGAACCCTTAGGATTAGATTCATCATGAGAGTTTCTGGAATAATAAGGGTAACATTTCGTTACACCTGCCATTGTGTACGAGTCGCTTTGGCGTCACATCGCTGGTTTGCAGTTTGATGCTTCTGAGAAGCACTAATCTGTGCAGAGCTGTAGTTTCTAGCAAATGTTACAACAAATTGCCAAGAAGCTAGACACAACACCATACACCGCGGTCATTAGTCAAACGTGGCACTTTGCCTCGTAGGTAAATTGTCTTCATTTCAGGCAGAACTACCCATGCATACGCGTCTCATGTGTCGTCCATTTAGACAGTTATTTAGAGAACACGATAGACAACTAGAAGTTCTGTATTTTGATGCAAATTGGACCTACCCAATCTATGCTGAGGTCTCGGTGGATATGGAGAACTGTTCGCGTTTGGCGTGCGTTTAGAATTTGACAGTCATAAACGATATTGCGTACAATAATAGACCTGCTGACCAACCTGACCTCATTCGTGGTCTGCATTCTTGGCCGCAGCTTTTCGCTATTATTATTTCGCTAGCTGCATGCCTGTTTTTGGCTAAGAGAACAATCGTGTTATGTCTGCAGCTGGCCTTAATCCGGGACCGAATTAACGACGCAATCGTCATCAATGGAGACAGGCAAACCGCGAAAGATACGGTGGCTTTGTCCATCCCGTCGGCCATCTATCAAGTGTGAGTGAGCTCGAATCAATGCGCTAAGGTGCGTTCTGGATAACTTGTCGTTTCATGCGTATGTCTCTGTTATCAGCAGCTACCATATACACACTTACACGGCAAGCCCACGTAAAGAGAACCGACAAGAATGCTGATAGCGGTGTTGCTTGCAAAGCCAGGCGTGAGCGCCGCCTATCTCTCAGGTCTTGCTAATAAATTGCTTAGAAACCGACGAGACGCAACACGCTAGCATAATATAAGTGTTGAAACCCAATTCTAGGTGCATATATATATATATGTAACAAAAAGTGCTAAAGTAACATTATCTCTCTCTGTATATATATATATATATATATATATATATAGAGAGAGAGAATGGTTCTTTAGCACCTTTTGTTACGGCAAGTATTTTGCGTTTTAATTCTAGCAGAACCGCATCAAAGAATGTCGGTATGTTTTATCAATTAATCAATTATGTTTATTTCACTCCAATTGAGTTTAATATACGCTTCTAAAATGTTTTTTTTATAAAGCTCTATATTCTCCACGCTTCTGGCGAGAGAAGTAGTGCAACGATTTTTAATCCAGCGCTGTGCATTCCACTGCATGGTACTTGGCACACCTCTGCCGGCAAAACCGGCAGGTGCACGCCTCGTACTCCTCGTGAAAGGCTGCGTTCGAACATACCAGGTAGTGATAACCATGCACTATGTACCTGGTGTATACGTGGCGACTGTCACACGCAGGACCAGACCAAAGGTGCAAGGCATTGAAAGCGTCCAAACCACTGACATCCCGTCTGGCCTGTTCGACTTTAGCTTCCCACTCCAAAATAAAACATTCGTAAGGTACTATACGCAGCATCTTCAGTTTTAGTCGGGTTGTTTCAGCAGCCGGTGGACAATCTGACATAAGATACCCTAAGCAACTCCTTGACTGGATAGGCAAGCAAAGCACTCGCTTCATATATAATGAAAAAACCTTTCAAGCTGGTTGGGATGTTTTATTACAATAGTCAGGCGATCTTTTACTTCAGATTGATCGGTATAACAATTCACATTTATTCACCTCCGACAGGCAGCCATTAACAACTTCTAAAATTATACACTACGTATAAGTATAACAACTGAAACTCGAAAACGTTTACAAGCATGTTTACGAATATGCACATTGAGTACCCGCGATATTTAAAATATTGAGAGCTCGGATCAGCCGGGAATATCACAAATATCAAATCACAAAGTTATAGGGCCACAGGTTATTGCCATAAACGAGCTATGCTTCCTAGTGAGAGCACAAGCGGGCAATGGAGAGCGGTTCGGGCAATCAACCTCCATCTTAGGTTTCTCCTGCATTAAAGAGTTCAAAGCCGATTTCGGCAAGCCTTAGCTTCAGGCGTACAGATGCTTGCAAGAGGCGATCGTCGCCGAGAGACCGAACTGCAGTCTGAGGTTCTTGCTGAGTAGCGTGGTGTTGGCGAGAAGGTGCACGAGGCGGTTTTGCGCTGAAAAGCGTACTTCTGGGACCTGCTTCAGCAATGTTGCCTTGACGCGGTCTAGTTGGTAAAAATTCTCGACAGTGAAATCTCCCTCAGGATTACCTCGACCATTCATAGACGGCGATTGGGGCCACTTTCAGGACGAGGGGCGAATGGCCTATCTCAAGGATAGTCCTTGCGGAGACCTTGTGATTGAGCAAATGGGGAGAAATTTCAGAACTCAATCGTCGATTACTATGCGGTTTGTTTTCAGTAATGCTACTAGGAGAATAAATGCGCACGCAGGGACACCTGCAGTCTCCACTTTGCTCAGGATCAGGTCTCTGAGTGCAATGTGGGAGTAACTATGACTCTCTTTCCGGTACTTGCCCGCTGGTGCGCGAGTTACGCATGCTGCGGGAACCTTCACGCGCCAATAGAAAGTTGGTCAGACTGTATACACTAGTAACTTTCCCAAGGTCACTTTTGCTGGCGCGGGAGGCAAGGCATACGATATCGATTAAATGGCAACGATATCATATTGTCATTTCCGAGGGTTGTTAAGGCTACTTTAAATGTACGGGGGAAGTGTGCTGCACACCAAACCCGGGCCGGTCAAGTCAACGCCCCGGGCTCTAGCAACCCGGTGGTACCGACTGGGACGCCTGCTGCCTTGGCTTAATAGGCATAACGAGAGCGAGTTAGCCACATGAACGCAGACCTTCCCGGCGAGAGGACCGCCTGGCTCCGCTGCTGCCCGTCGGCTTAGCTTTCCTACCCTTGGGGATAACCAGAAGAATTGCGTCCTGGATGTGTGCCGGAATGAATCCGGATCGAAGACATTCGTTTAAGAGAGCTACTCAGCAAGAAACTAGGCCCAGTGCGCTTTGGTGGTGCTCGTTTTGTACCTCAAATGAGCCAGCTGCTTTGTTAGATTTTAGGCTAACGAGCACCTCAAATACGTCAAACACGAAGACGTCGCTCTGTAGCTGATCGCGCTAACTTGCAGATATTCAGACTGTGGTGAACGATGGGACTTCTTGATAGACCACGCTATCTGACGCAAATATTCTCGTAAAGTGGTCAGCGGTCAGGTCTGTGGGGTAAAGTAGCATAAGGCGAGAATGGGACAGGACGTTGCTGCATGGCAACCGAACCACTTGTACGGCTGCACCTCTGTTTCTTTGAATAAATTTGTTTTCTGTTGCTGTTGCTGCTCCAAGTATCGCTTACGTTGAGGAGCATTTTTTTGTAGGGATGATAAATGCCTCACGCACACCCTCCGATGTCAGTGGAGGGTAGTGTCGGACAAAACGCCAAGGGAAAGTATAACACTTGCTCTAATCCACGTGTGCTACCCACAAAACAACACCTCTCCCACCCTCTCCTGGCTCGGAATTGTAAACCATTACCTCGAGACCAGGAGAAGAGCATTTATTCTCCTACATTTGGTCTTAGAGGCAACAATGAGGGGTTTTGCCTGCCGGGTGCACTTCACCGAGTAGTCGGAGGGCGTTCTGGTTTGACCGAGCCGGACAACAATCATCATCAAACCACGGCCTATGCCGCTTTGAATAGACGGAACGGGCCAAATCTACGAGGAGCGTAGCCCTCGCTACCGATTGTATGCGATACAAGGAGTACTCAGTAAGGCCCGTTCCAAAAGCTTTTCAACAACCAGTTGTATCAACGAGGGATTCTTTCTGGGTTTTCTTTGCTACAACACTTGCAGACAGAAAAGGTCTGGAGCCTGATGCAGAAAATGACCGGCATTTTAAAAGACATTTTTCTCACAATGCTCGATATTTTATAGAATTGTCACAATCGCCACATTGAAAAAATGTCGCAGCTGCGTCTTGGCCACTCGGATTCTACTGCGCCGTAAGGCTTTTCTTGATAATCGTACCATCTAAGTAACAGCACCGCAAGCGACTCGGTAGTATTTTTTCTGCCGATGTTAGAGGTTCGTCAGAGAGATTGTGCGTCCGCTCTTCTATATGCCAATTTTCTCTTAATAAAATGCTTGGTGTACCGGGCCTATTACATAGAACTATATCGTCCTGTTTAGGCCCCAATCCAGATGCATCAATCGTGGTGTTCACAGTGTTTCGAGACGGTGCGACAAAAACTGTAAGCTATTCTTTGTCTCCAGTGGTATCGTGCTGAAGTATGAAGCACTAGAATATACCTACATCATAATCAGGGTTTACTGCTCTCGGGCACCAAATTTTGACTTGCTTTTTAGTACCTCTCCGCCGTAGTTTAGTCCTTGGCGGAGCTTGCCAGCATCATCAGTTTAGTGCTTATGAACCCTAAAGATTTTACACTGCTAGGTGACTAATATACGCCATAATTTCGGTGGCGTGGTGGCATGCGTCTGCGCCTGAAGGAGACACCGGAAAGGTGCGCGGGTTCGAGCCCCACCGTTGCACATTTGTATTTATGGGGGTCCGTCTATGAAGCGATGCGAAAAGCAGTCCCATGGACGTTAAATCTTGGCTGAGAGTCAGCCTCGAAAGGTTTTTTTTACATTTCGCATCTCAACCTGTTACTCCTGTTATGAAAGCCACACTTATGACGAGTACTACAATAGCTTTTAATGTGTTTCTTTGCCGAGATACTTTGTGACTGAATATTTCTAGGCACATTAGGCACATTGACTTAGCTAATCCATCGTGATACGTGTAACATATACATAATGTATAATATTGTGTGTTAGATAAATAAAATAAAAATAAACAATAAAACAAACGTTGTACAGCGTTTTGACTTGCGCCTCACGTGACCACCTAAAGCATTCGGGCATCTCGACCACGGGCATGTCGAGAAACAAGACGTCAACGACCGACCTCGACCAACAGCCGACTTCGGCTGTCGGCCGAGATCGTTCGTCGTAAGCTGCGCGACCACGATCAGCCACAGTCTATGACCCACTGCAGGTTGCCCTTACGACCACCTCTCTTTTCTCGGCTACGACCAACGGACGGCATGCGTGAAAGCAAGGCCACTGGCCGCTGGTTGACTGGCACCCTGGTGACTGGACGAACGGGACGAGGTTGCGGTGTCGTCGAACTCTGCGCTGCAAAGCCCAACCTTTGGCCACCCTGCAAGTGGGCGTCAATGGTTGAAGTTGGTTCCGGGCAACGCCTATGAGAGATGACCTGACCCAACGTGGTCGATGATGGATGGCCCGAAAGGGACGACTAATAGATGCATAGATAGATACATAGACTGAGTCACAGACAGACCGGCAGTACCTTGGTCGCAGGTTGAGGGCCGTCGGCTGGCAAAGTATGTTTTCAACACATCGTCCAAGGCAAGCGAAAGATACTTACCTCATTAGTTGATGGGACGAGCTGGCACTGTCGTCAAACTCTGCGCTAAGCCCGGCCTTTGGCCACTCTGCAAGTGGCCGTCATTGATTCACCATCGGCCACCTCAGCGCCAATGAGGGATGACCCAAGGTAGTACAGTGCCCCGTATGCGTATTGTATCAAAGTCTGTTCTTTTCTGCGTCTGGTTTCGTGTCACGTGATCGCGTTCCGCCCTCGAACTCGACCAGGGACGCAAAGTCAGCAACCGATCTTAAGGTTATTGCTGTCATCGTCATTATCATCATCATTACCATCACCACCACCAACACCAGCCAGGCCTAACCAGGCCGAAGGCGTACTGGTCGTCATCACGTGACAACGGGGCGAGCGTGACAATGGGATGAGGACACAGAGTGTTGTCGACCTCCTGACGCGAAGCTCGGCGGCCTGGGCGTCGGCCACACCTGTTGCTGTTTGTGTGCGACGGATGGCCTGAGAAGAACAATGGTATGCGCAGTGTGTTATAACAGAAGGCCAATAAAACGGGGCGGTGAGGCGCCCCAATATCTGGCCCGACGCACGATGTTGCGAGTCGGGCTCTTCGATCGCCGGCGAAATTGGTCAGGAGATCGACTAGCATGATAACTAGTAATTAGTGCAGTCAAATGCTACTCTTCTACAAAAATGTGTTTTAAAAATTAGTGTATACTCATAAGAACATAATCGTTAATGTGACACAGCTTGTGGTGTCTATCTACCTGCCGATTATGCAGTGATGCAACTAATGACACACACGAATACCGGCCAGAATAAGTACGCCTCCAGATGTGCGCACGACTTGTTCTTTGACAATATTTAAACAAAATGTCAAACAATACTATGTAGGTAGCTTACTCTAGTATAATTCGAGCACGCCAATAAGCATGATGACAGCATGCAAAATGATAAAAACACATGCAACACAAACACTCCATACTAGCATCTAATGCTTTTGAGGAGATTTGAACCTCTATATAAATATAAAGCACTCATGAAAATTTTAAAACCTATCTATTTGACTATTTGAAGTGGACAGAATCGCCAGCAACACCAGGAAAAATCAGGCTGCTTATAGCAATATAGAGTTTGATTCTCCGGAGCGGCGCACACTTGTTTACTCGGTCACGCTTATTGTTATTGGTAGCCATTAGAGAAATATAATTTTTTTTATTTAGATGTATATTCCGATGTAGAATTTAGATGTATATCTAGATGCAGAATCTACATGAGATGTAGAATGCAACTTCAACGGCAAACGTGACGAAAGTAAAATGCTATATAAATCTTGACAGCGTGCTAAAGTGTTTTCATGTTTTAGACAGAAGAATCCGATAAATTTTGCAACGTGATCTGGGTAAGCCTTACCTTACAAATTTGAATTAATAACGGGTATTGAACTGGCAACACCCCGGTGGATGACAATCATGACTACCGCACTAGCCCACCCCTAGACCTCGCCGCCACAGGCTTATGAGCATACTGCACAGAAGAACGAACACGCTACCTTATAGCAAAAGTACTTCTTAATGTGCCAAATGGTGGTAAACGTCATTGATGAGTGGAACAACCGGAACCATTATGCGGGCCAGTTAAAAGCCTCGAGTCAAACTCCCCTCATGAATATACTCCCATTATATATATACCAGATGGAACAAAAATAAATGCCTCCGTTTACTGTCACTTAGTACTGGAAGATTGTATAAAGACTTAGGGGCGCGAGCCTACTTCGGCAACTGCCTAAACAGCCCACACAATAGAACATTGTGACTTTCCTCAAAGCAAGGTAAACTCAACGGTAGATCTACGACAAAGTGCCAGGGTGTAAAGGTACTTCAGGACATTGGCCCCCATATTCGCACGACCTTAACCCTATAGATGTTTCTATCCGGAGTAGTTTAAAGTTCAAGATGTACGGCAAAAACGTACACCAGTCTAAAAAACTCTTAAGTCAGTCATTTAGAGCGAGTGGGGGAAAGAAACGAAGAGCGTCGTTTCAGCCACAATCGAGAGTTTTGTTGACAGGTTACCCAAGATTACCAAAGGCAAAAGGCAAGCGTCCTGTAATTGTATAGGCCTTGCTTTAAAAATATCATTGGTATTTGCTCTAAAAGTTTTATTACATTCTAACGCGTAAACACGCGCAGATGAAGTCAAATGAGCTTATGTCAGTTAAGCGAGTCTCGGTCCCTGTATCCTGCAATGTTTGTTTTGTATCTATCCTCTATTTGTATCCTGGAATTGATTTTATCAATATAATATTTGTCTTGTTCCTCCACCTTCTACTAAGCATGGTTGTACCATTCTACTTTTGCTTTTCCCCTATTTTGTTGCGATATCTCGGCTGCGACGCGCAATGCGTAAATTTTTTTAAGCATGCCACTGGTAGGCCAACAGTCGTCAAGAAACCGACTGGCATCATTAATCAGCCTGCTGCTGCTGCGTTTGGTTTGCGGCCTCAAAAGCTATGTCGCGCCTTTGTAGGCACGGTGTGCGGTCGAATGACCCACCACCTACTACGAAACGGGCACACCTGTCTTCTCGAGAGCCTCGCGGCCTACCTGACTAGCTCAGGCTAACCAGAATTGCTTGCGCTTGGTGTTGTTGGTTCAGCGCGGCTGAATTAACAACACCAAGCGCGCCATACGTACAATAAATGCAAGTTCAATTTTGCTCGTTTCCTACCCAACGAAGATGTGGATGAGGACTGTACTATTTGAATGATTATGCAATGTTATATATATATATATATATATATGCGTGTAGAAACAGCGACAGCTTCAGTCCTTGTAAAATACGATGTGAAAAGTCGTGATTCATTTGTGTGCTCAGTGCGAGCAGTTGAGTGATTCGATTGCTTAACCGTTTTTGTGATTGTTTCCCAGGTGTCGAATTTTTATTTAGCTAAGCTCAAGCTTAACTCGTTTTTGAGACAGTGCCAAGCAATTCAAAGTCTGAGAGGGTGAAAAGGAACAGGGCTTTAGTGATTCTTTTAGAGTTCCAGAGTTGATGTGAATATTTCCTCCTTCAAATGCATATTTATAATATGCATTGTTAGAAGCATATCTAGTCGCTGGTGGCTGCCAATGACACATGTGTTTTAAAAATTCTCGGATTCTCCCATATAACGAAAGGCTAACAAAGCAGAATATCAGTAACAATACCATAAAAATACTAGCCACATATATAATTGCGCGCGTCGAATCTAGAGTTATAACAAGTTAAGATTATATGACTTTCGCATAAAGAACTTAACGTACAGTAAGAGTCCCACCTCTGTAACCTTTTTGGAAACAAGCAAACTTAATTAGAAAACGTTGATATAGTATATCGAATATTATCGAACGTATTACAATTACAGTATGAGCTAAATTTTGGAGCGACGTGTAAGGCCTAAAAGCATGAAAAAACATGCAATAAGTACCGGAAAAATAAGCGAGACTTGTAGGACACGCTCAAAGCAATCCTCAATAGTTTTAGTGCGACTGTCGAAGTCTTTGCATGGACTTTGGACATTAATAAACTCTACTCCTAACGCTGGTAAACGACTAACTCCAAGATTGGTTTAGTCATATTAGCACGTTCGCTGTAAAACTCCCAACGAAAATACCATACTTTACGACTCTAGCGACCAACGTTTGGGGCAATAACGAGCGCATCGAGTTGCGAAAACGTAACGGTTTATTGAACACATATACAGCTCGAGTGACTCGAAACCAAGTGGACGCCCACTACGAGACCATCGAGTGGAGGTGGGCCACAAGGAACAGCACCGAACGGGGGGCAGTTCTCTGACGATCAAGCGGTCGCGATATCATGGCTTGGATCTTTCTAGGCTCTTTCGGCGCACCAACGGGCAGCAAGCAGTAACACTCGCCGATACTACGCCGGAGGACAGGCCTCACAGAAGGCCTTCTTGTTGTAGCTCTTGAACTTCGCGTCGGTCGGTATCACCTTCTCGCATTTCGTGCACTGGAAGTGCTCAGGGTGCCAGTGTTTCTCTAGGGCAGTGACAGCCTTGCCCTTGATCGGCTCGGTGCACTTGGCGCACTTGGGGGCGAACTCTTTGAGGAAGCACTTCTCACAGTAGGGCTTGCTCTCTCGCTCGAAGAACTGCTTCGACTCACCGCCGATCAGCGACTGCGTGCACCGCGTGCAGATGAAGTGCTCCGGATGCCAGTTCTTGTTGAGCGCCGTCACCGCCTGGCCCTCGACGAGCTTCTCGCAGAAGGGGCACTTCTCGTCAGCGGGCGCTGTGTCAGCCATGCTTGCTCTGTAGGCCTTGGATGGCAGAAGATTTGTCGGCTGGCCTTTGTGGGGCTCACGTACGTAGCGTTTCCGACTTCGTTCGACGACGACGACGACGACAACGATAACGATTACTACTTCTGCTGATGCTGCTGCTGCTGCGTACTTCTATCTGTGTCCTCGGCAGCACGGTGATCGGGCGGCGAAACGACTCCTCGAATACCACTGCGTACGGTCGCCGAACGAGTCGGCCGTTATGTAAGCGCGGCGCGGCCCGGCAAACGGTTGAGGAGGAGGCGTGGTCGTCCCGCTATGGGTGGGAGGGAAACGCATCTTCGTCTACGTCGGTGCGACGGCTCGGCACGGTCCGACCCAACAACCACCGCCAAGCCCGCGGCGGCGGCGTCGGCGGCTGGGAGACCATGCGACGACGACGACGTCGACCATCGAGCCGCCCTGTAGAAGAGGCCCGCGCCAGGCCGCGCTGCCCGCGACACGCAGACATATGTGGATAGGTCTCAACTGATCGCCGTGCCGTCGTCGTCGTCAGCGCTGCTCAAGGCCACACCAGGCCTTGAGTCTCTGTGCTGAGTCACGCTGTAGGACGCTGTAGGCGTCGTGCTGGCCGACGCGCGGCGGCGGCACGCGCACAGCACGCTGCAACATTTAACCATCGCGTGGCGGCGGCGCTAATCAGTGTTCAGCAAAGCAACACTGGCCCATTGGCGTCAGCAAGAGAAATCGAGAGCTCGAAGGCGAGAGACGATGAGAGACGAAAACTGCTGCGAAACGAAGGCACACAGACAGACAGACAGACAGACAAGCAGACAGACGGGCTGATAGACAGACAGAGGAAAGAAAGGAACGAGGGAAGCCGAGAGCACATATGCTGCATCGCTGCAATATCGCCGTGCAGCCAAGTCAAGCCAAACAAGCTGTGTATGAGTACTACACGGGCGGGGGAGGAGTTGCCGGCCAGACGTTCTTGGGGCAACTATTGAAGGAGGCGCTCAATGCCCCTTCTAACGCATGCATATTGCCATTCCCTCTTTCCTCCTCCCACCTCCCACCACCTCCTACCTGCTTCTTGTACGACGGTCTTCATGAAGAGTCGAAAATAGACGCCTATAATCATTCATCTATGCAGATTTGCTCTCAGCGCTCTGCAGCTGAATAGCGCAATGATGGCAATGATATTGATGTGCTCTCTTCGAGAGCAGTCGGTGTGGCAATTGTCTTTTATTTTGCCCCCTGGCGCACTATTTTGTCGCATAGTAGTTGTTGTTGTGATGAGGCAAGTCCTTAACAGGTGAGCGAGCTTGGTAGCTCGTAACAGCTTGTGGTTAGTTATTCACGAGAACGACGTTGCAGATCATCGCCTATCGCGATCGCAGACCGTGGGTGTGTCTGCTGTCAACAATTATGTCGTTCCTACGCTTTATTGATTTATCTATTTATAATTTACGTTATTTCTGCGCTTATAGTTACCGGTAATGATAATGCTACACTACTCTGAAGAAAAAGTCGTGCAGATATGGTCATAATGAGCCACTACATTTATTGCCTCGTCTAGTATGGCATTAATTTGACACAGTTTTTACCTTCATCTTCCCTTTGTGCGAGTCTGTCGTTACATAGATTTGAAAACTTACGTGAGACTGGGAGAAATGGGTGCGGCATAGAGCAGAAAAAGTTGCCTTCGAAGTGAGATTTTTGGAATGTAGTGAATGTGGTCACTTTTTCCTTCACACTTTCATCTCAAACGAGGCAACTGAAGCACTTCACGCGCATTTGTCATTCCAACACTTTCCCGTACGTTTCTAGGTTTTCTCTTTGTAGCGTGTGTAAGTTGAGTTAAGAGTCAAAGCAGAGATATTACGCTGTAACTGAATCGTCATTAATTTAAAGAAAAACCTTGCAGCCAGCCTGTAAAAGCTTTATTCTGTAAGTAGAATGTTTAATGCAATTTACGAGCGACCCAGCACGTTAAAGTGAACTGACTACACTTTGCTTCTTCTTTGCCGTCTAAAGGGATTGGAAAAATTAGACCTGCAGAAGACATTTGTTGAAAGTGCCAAATCAACTCCAACATATTTTTGGTAGATACCTGATTGATAAATGCACAGATCCGCAAGCAAGAACGCTAGGGTATCCACTTTTGATAATAAGGCGTAGACGGGTCGATGCCTTCCTGTGGCTCCAATTGTGGGAGCTCTAAGGAACAATACCTACCCGGCTGCATTATCGATGACAGCTGCCAAGCGTGTGACTTCCATGGCTTCTAAACCCAACAGATGGACAAGTGATACAATTTTTACTAACAGCCTACGGTGCTACAGCATTTTTAGAAGCTAGAAATAGTAAGATTAGGTAACTCGTGCGAACCGTTCTGCAGAGTTAAATTAAGACATCAAGTCCTACACTGGCATCATTTAAGCGGTTGCAAAAACTTTAAAAACCCTTTTGCGAAAAATATGTATTTGAATAAAAAGTGGTCTGGGGCACTTCTAGGCTGCCCACGGCACAGACTGTATAGATCTTCTAGAGTTAAAAAAAAGCTCGTAAATACTCATTCATCCGTTTCAATGGAACTGCAACCTTATGGCTTTCAAAGTTACGGTGCAAGTTCAGCTTTATTTCTTGGCAGTCGGGCGCAAAAAAGTTTGCTTTTCTGTATTGCCGGACAGATAGACAATTTTTTTTCTAAGACAATACGTTCGAGTTTTTTGTAGGTCACCGTCTTACCGGTTGTCTGAATATCCGGCATGACTCTGCAAAGGATTTCTTCAATGTTCCTACTATTCTCCTGTCTTGACGATCTTCAAAGGATGTGAAGCGAAACCAACTAAACTTATCCATGCTGTGGGCTTCCGAAACCCACTACTAGCGGACATCAGTTAGGATAGATGGAGGAAAATAGGGCTGTTAGGACGCTGACGTAACATACGTTGTAAAAAGCGAAACTGGTAGCCCAATCGACGTTCCAATCGACTGCGGTCGGACCCATCCCGGTCTGTGTGTGACCTTCCGGAACTGCAACTTAGGAAAGTACTTCAGAGGATTATAGAAAATATATTTTTTCGCACTTTGCCTACACAGGAAGCCCAAAAGCACGATATCCAAGCTACTTGTTCTAGGGTTTTACATTTTGTTTTGATCTTTTTGTGGAATTTCACCAACTTTGCTCGGAAATGTTGCATTATGGGCTTTTAACCAACAGCGTGACAGCGTGGAATGGCCAAGCAGAGGATCCACGTGTACCAACGAAGTGTGTCATCTGTTTTCTAATATGTTACGTATGCAGTCCTGGCAGATGCCTACATACTGAATCTAACCTGCAATTGAGCACGCCAGCAATCAGGAAAGTGTTGTGCATCTTAGACCACGCTAGCAAGATTAAGTTCATGTTAACCAACTAATAGCCTAGCCAGATAATAGCCAGCCCGTGCCTGTTCTTTGTACGGCACTAGCGTCTGAACGCTGCGCTTAGGTCAAGCGGCCCAATGTTCATCCCGTGTCCAGAAATTTAAATTAGCTTAACTAGCGGACTATGATTATATGATCAAAATTAATAACTGCCTTAGATAGGGGGAAGGCATACCACAGGGGTAACGACTGGAAGTGTTAGTAGTCTAATGTGGCGGGTGGCGTTCTACACTTATCACGTAACTTATGCGCAGATTCTAATGTCCTTTATTTGCTCGGTCCCCTTTAGCGCCTCAATCTGTGGAATTAACCTTACAACCATCGGCACAGCGTTAGATGCACCGCTATGTTGAATTGATTTTTAAACGTGAAACTTTTTCTAGCTAGGCGACATTAAATAGGGCACAAAGCCAGAGATTCAGCTAGATGTTTTTTTTTATCTAATGCTGGTTTCTTATCCCCCCCCAAAAAAACAAGCCTAAAATGATTTCTCTTATTTGTTCAAATGTGACACTTGGTCGTAAATAAAGTATTTAAAAGTGATTGAACAAACGCTCATTGCTGGTTTTCCTTGCTTGTTTCTAGGTGTATTAAGCGCGAGCCTGAAAGCTCAACGAGTTTGTGTGAGAGCGTCTAATTTTACTTGAGTGGAGTACGCTCAGAAAGTGGAGTACAAGGAGGATCAGACAGTTGTTACCAATTCTGTTGCTGGCTAGGCTGTGGAGATAAGCCTGTAGGCCCTTTGCCTGGCTTTGCTGTGGAATCACTTTGGTTTTATCCGGTAGATAGCCGATGATGATTATTTTGAGCTGTGAAGTAAGCTCTAGTCGGCAGCCTCCACCACGTATCGGATGAATGTCATTGAAATTTTCCAGACCAGCTATCGTAGAGAAGTTTCCAGAATGAAGTAATGTTTTAAGAAGATTTAACGTCCACGGAACTACTTTCGCATTGCTTCGTAGACAGACCCCCATAAATACAAATGTGCAATGGTGGGGCTCGAACCAGCGCACCTATGTGTCTGTCTCCTCCGGTCGCGAGACGCAGGCAAATGCACCACGCCACCGGGCTCGACAACTTTCGAACTTTCCGTCGTTCGATCTTAAGACGCGAAAAACACGACCCTAGCAGTGAATGCAAAACCCATACTGACTATAATAAGTCAATCAACAGCGGCACAAAAGTACGCAGTTCGAGTATCTGTAGAAGGGGTAAACCAATACACATAATGTTCAGGTTCATCGTGCATACGAATCTACATATATGAGACCTCCAGGCCAGGCGCGTCTATGGCGGCGTGGCCTGGAAGCTAGTGCGTGATACTTCTCTGGCTTTAAGAAACCCTTAAGGCCTTTATATATATAAAAAATATATATGTATATTATATATACGTATATATATATATATATATATATATATATATATATACTAACAACTGCCATAGGCTGCAACCTGCCATCATTTGTTTGATTGGAATATCTTAGTGCAATTAAGCAGTATCATACTCAACACGACATGATAGGATACGAACATAATACGTCAGGAGATATAAAGTTTATTATGTTGCACAAACAGTTCGCATGGCGTTCTCTGACTTAACGGACCCAGTCGCTTTGCCTCATCGTCTCAAAGTAACCACTTTAGGTACCACGCAATGAACATTATGTATTCTAACATCCCGTAGATAGGGCAAAACAAGTGTAGGAACTCGAGGCATAGCTGCACTTGCTTTGCATATACGAGTTCGTTAAACATAATTTTCTTTACGTATTCGTCGATTCTTAAAGCACGAACTTGCCCTAGGGAAAGGATACTCTCGAAAAGAGAATATCCATTTACGTGCGCACCTTGCGCTTGTTCCTTAGAGTGCCGAACTGCGGAGTGCATTATTACTCAATGACTCTGGGCAACAGAACACCATCCACTCCTAGGGGTTCTCGGTGGTGAAAACGAATACAGATATCGGGAACAACACGACGACAAATAATTTCGAACCAATATATTTACTTGTTATTTACTTTAAGTGTACAGTGGTGACGATGAACCTTGTCTGGAAACCAAGACATGTCCACAGAGCAGGCACTACCGTTGCTCCTGATCAAAATTTGTTCGCTGCACAACACTGAATCATACAAATTTTCGAGAACTTGCTCTATGACAGTCAATACGTGAGCGTATACATTACTCCCCGTACATATATATGTATATTCTCACAATCTTCGATATGCGCGGCCATTAATGAACATCTATACAAGATCAACGTATGAAAAAAGTTTACAAGATAATGGGGCTTTGAGAACAATCCACCCCGTCCGACTCCATGAGTTGCTCTGTAGAGTACAGAGGCGCAGAACATGTTTGTTTTAAGTTATACTGTGAACGATCGATCTAGCATCGTAAATTAAGATGCTAACTCGCTGTATCGTTGTGAGTATATATATATATATATATATATATATATATATATATATATATATCTACATATATATATATATATATATATATATATACGGCTGGTGTTCATGCTGGCAACATTTGCGGTCGAATGATTGACAAGGTTCCCTAAAGAAGTGATTTGAGAAACCCTGCAAACAACAGCAGACATCTTCCATTTTCTATAAACTGATTACCTCGTGAGAGGTTGGCTCAATTATTGCATGCCTATTTTACGGCATCCAACAACCTAACGCTGTCCTTGACTTATTCTTGGATAGAGCGTTTTCACCTCCGAGCCTTGCGATCTCTTGATCGCGATCTGGATGGCGACCTCGATGCCCTCCTGCGACGAGAACGCGATGCTGATCGGCTGCGACTACGCCGTTCTCTGAGCAAAACGAAATCGGTGCATCTAAGTTAAAAAAAGGCAGGTTCATAGATCCAGAAACGCCAGGATGTTCAAGAGCCAATAATATGCTCAGTGAATTCATTTTTAACTGGAAATGTTTATACAGGTGGCGTTTCTCGAAAAACCTCAACTGGAAAGGATTACAAAACAGGTAGCAAAACTACATATGTGCTTTCATAGCTGAATAAACTGTGGAGTAGCATACCTTTTCTTTTTAACAGAGCTCTGCTCCCTGCTGCCACTTCGGCTCCTTGCTCTGCGTGTTCGCTCAGCCTTTTCTTGCCGCCTTCCCCTATCCTCCTTAGTGTCATCCCTAGCAGAGCTCCTCTCGAAGGCCTCCTTATATGTCACTACTTTAGGCGCTGCCTCCTCGTTGTCTCCGCCTTGCGCATGCTGTTTCTCGTCATTAGCTGCGTTTGCTGTCTGATCTTTATTTTCTTCTTGTCCCTCCTGGCCTTTTCCGGTTTTGGACTCTACTGACTGTACCGTTGATCGAGTTCGTTGATCTTTTTGCGAAGCCGACGGTGACATCGATCTAGAGCGTGTATCTCGTCGTCTGAAAACGTGCAACGTTGGCACAAGCGACAGAACGTTACTCAAGTGAATAGACAGCCTAGAACTGAAGGGTAATCAACGCGCGCCAATTCGACCTATCAAGTATGCATCGCACCACTTTAGCCATCAACTTCGGCTATATCCACAATAGGAACTATCCCACAAAAGGAACTTACTTCAGGGCCGGCACGATTACGGATCTTAGTCCTCCTCGAGGAGGGGGCGAATCGTCTTCCCTTCGGCGTCTCCTGTCCATTCCTCGATCTCCAGTTTCCCGGTCATTTTGGCGATCCTGCTGTCCTTGCTGTCGGTGAAACTGACCCCTGTCCAGTCTCTTCCACACGTCCGCTCGTCCACCTTGTACGTTAGCACTACCACTACTACTACCACCACCCCACCACCACCGCCGCCGCCACCACTCCTGCGGTCTTCGGCTGGCCAGCGGTCGTGATCCCGCCTCTTGTCGGCTCTCCGATCATGATCCTCATCATTAGCATCCCTGCCTCTTCGATCGTTTCGTCCTTCTCCGCCATGTTCCCCCTCCCGATCGAGAAAGCCGCGACGTGCGTCCGACCTGTCGCTCGGGCCCCACGATGAGGATCCTTGGCTACTCTTAGGCGCATCCTGTAAGCAAACGCCATTACAACTAATCGTATCGGAGCGGCCGTTCAGTGTGGCGAGCCACAGTATGTGCAACGAAAGAATGGCCAATGCCGTCGCTATGTGTACTGTCAAAACAAACGCGCTGCGGTGACTCACCAACTTCAGTTGAGCCTTTCTCCAGTGTGGTGGAGTCCTGCTGCGCGATCGGTCGCTGCCGCTAGCCGAAGGTGTCCTGAACCTCATTGCGCCCCTTCCGCGACACTTGCGGCCAGATTTAGTTGTGGACGGCTTGCGCTGCCGTGCTCTGTTATCGCGTCTCCGGAAGTCGTCGGGAACGATTTGAGGCGCTCCCCGCATTAGGAACTTATTCACGGGAACTTCGGGAATCTCATCAGGCACGATAACGACGCCGGACTCCTGGGAGACATACACTTTATCGTCGCGATCCCTTCGCCTCGACTTTTTGTTGCGTTCCTCCACCTCGACATCGGATTGAGACTCCGAGGACGACGACGAACCCGATGAAGACGCGCTGCTTGCCGATCCATCAGCTGAACTTGAAGCGCTCCTTGAAGATGGACGTCGCTTCTTTGTGTGCTTCTCCTTCTTATGCGACTTCTTCGCTATGTCCTTATCCTTGCTCTCTTTCTGAACTAGTTGACCACAAGCTCGAATGATAATGTCCTCAATTGGCTTAGACCCGCTGTCCACCTGAACCTCTTCAATTTTCCTAAAAGACAAAGTTATACGCAATGGTAAGCAAGCTTCACCGTGGCCAACAAAAACTGTTACAATATGTGTGTGTGACAATCCTCCCCTACTGCCGAAAGTAAGCCAACAGTGCATTTTAATTTCAAGGCACTTACTTCACAACGTCCGTTCCCTTAACGACTTTTCCAAATACGACGTGGATTCCGTCAAGGTGAGGTGTAGGCACAGTGGTAATGAAGAACTGTGAGCCATTGGTGTTTTTGCCGCGATTTGCCATCGACAGTAGGAAGGGCGTGTCATGCTTCAGTATAAACGTTTCATCGTCAAATTGCCCTGTAAAGGTCCAATGAAAAACTTTAGTGAAAAGGCACTGCAACCATACCTAAATGATGTGCTTAGCGCTGCTTTGAGGCCGGGCAGAACAAAAAAAGAACCGCCCAATTATGCTCACTGTTTATACACATTTCCCATAAATCATTTTGCACCACTCTTATAATTGAGCTTTCAAACACCCAATCAACGAAATGTAAAATACTTCCATTAATTGTATCTACAAATCGAATTTTGTAGTATAAAGGAGTTGTGCAGATAGTAGCAAAATAAGAAACATTCTAAAAGCAACAAACGTTGAGCTAACAAAACATAAGCAAACCTGTGACAAGTATAAATTCCTATACTAAGAGAATGCGAGAATAGATATCCAATTTAAATAATGCCAAAACGCTCCCTAACAAATAAATGTAGTTATTGGAATCTTAAGACTCAAGTATGAGTTAGCCTCAAAATGATATTGCCAAAATGCACTCATAATTATATGTAAAACTATCTATTAAATCATTATAATATTTTAAATAACTTAAAGTATATTCAAGGTGTTTGTATAAAAATACATGTCCGTAAATGCTCGTAGTATGCTTACAAGTAAAAACAAGTCTACATTTGTTAGAAATAGAATAATGCAGTGATACTAAAAAGTTCGTGGCCTTTAAACTAACTAATAAGTGCAACTAGTTTCAATTAATATGAATTATGTATATCTGTTTTATAAAGATGTGCGCAACAAAATTTTGCAACAATTCCTCCGTGATACAAATTTTAATTCAATGTTACTGTCGATCCGTGTAAGGCATAGTCTTACTCCACATTACAATGTTTTGTTGCAGCTCTTACAAACTGTATAAAAATGTATTTGAAAACACCACACTTCCATACCGTGTAAATAACACTGACATAAAACACTTTATAAAAAAATATAAAAGACGACGCGTGCGATGACGGTATAATACGATGTTATATCTAATGTGTACAACATATAGTCGCATAGCTTTTAAGGCTAAGGGTCCGTGTGCGCAGCACTTGAACATTCAATAAATATGATGTTTTTATCATTTGCAGCGTGTTGCCTAAACTATATATATATACATATATATAGCCAATATTTGTCTGACGTAAGTCACAATATACAATCACAACACAAAACGCACAGTCAGCTCAGACAATTGTCAAAAACACGCACACACACTAATTATGTATTAGCAAACCTCCATAGATGCTCTCCCCGCCGGAACCATCTCCACGGCTGAAATCGCCGGCCTGAATCATGAACTGTTTGATGACGCGATGAAACTTCACCCCTTCGTAATGAAGCGGCTTTTTAGTGGTCTTGCCGAGACCTTTTTCGCCCGTGCATAAGGCACGAAAGTTTTCACACGTGCGCGGCGCGACATCGCAGAAAAGCTCAAAGACCTGCAGACATGACAACACATATAGTAATATGTTATGCATTACGTGTTACGGAACTTTTCATAGGCCTCCTTCACAGACAGGATCATAATAAAATATAAAAATCGTCAATAGCTAAACAGTATAATCTTGCTATTAATTTTACAAATTCAGGACTTCCCTAGACTCCGCAACGCTGCTAGACAAAAATAAGTGACTACCACCCTTTTCCTCCAACTTCTTCGACCCGCAGATTGCCTTGTACTTCATGATAAATCTTCGATTTATGCCAACGGTGAGCGCTGTGCTGCATTTTTGATGGTATAGCTAATAACAAGAGCGTCGGGAGTTGGATAGCAACAACTACGGAGAATATCTGATTCACAATTCGCGCCTCCAGACAAAGCGACGTTCTTGGCTTCATGTCGCAGATTCAGCCTGCTAAATTGGCATCAAGCTCATGGACACACGAAGTGGGCGTTCTTGGGCTTGAGCCCTTTGGTTGCTAGTACCATGTATGCAACGCAACTCTCACCAGAAGTGTCAGAGTCGGTGTTTATATAATCGATGTAGTGGGCACATAAACGCCAATAACCTTATACATTGGGTAATTGTCATGACAAGCTACCCGTAACTCTGAAGCACGCTAATAATTACGCGGGCTTGATGGAGCGTTCTGCGAGCCGATCGTATCCGGCTCGCAGAACGCTCCTGTATATAGACAGCAAAAGCTTAGCGAGGCACAAACAGCAGCTCAATCTAAAAGCCCAATCGAGGCGCACAGTAAGCCTTGGTAGCCAAACCATGTCCATACATATATGACGCCTTCAATTAACTATTGAGAAATACCGGCTCATGTTAGCTATCGCATACGGTATTGCCGCGATAAAAAGAGGTTCTGCGCAAGGAATAGTATAACTTCGATACCGGGAGCAGAATTTTGTATAATTGAAGTTCAATAATTATTGCTTAATATGTTACTAATACACTTAAAAGAAGCAGCACTTGCGCATATGATTGAGCAAATGAACACGTTTCGTGTTGTCGTACTCAACATACATCATAGATAAGTACGCCACCTGTTCGCTCTTGAAGGATTGTATGCATGTACGTAATGTATGTATGCATATATGAGAAGTATCGTAAAAAATACACGTGTAAAATGACACGTATATATTTCTCCAGGGAGCGTAGGATGCAAACAGCACCAACACCTCCAAGCCTAAACACACACACACACACGCCATCTATTTATCTTTGACGTACGATTCTGCCGGCGGGTTTGCCGGCAATGTCGACATCGAAGAATGTCCGTTGTCTGGTGACATGCTTCGTCTTCTGCTTTTTTCGTGGACTTTCCGGTGAATCGACAGTCATCTTGACCTGCGCGCGCAGTGCCACAGATGATCTCACGATCACGACCGACCAGACGAGACTGATTGAGAGGCGGCCTCGAAAGCACCTTCCGAAAGATGCTAGCCCGTCACGTCAGCCTATACCAAACGGTTCCTGTAAGGCCTTCGAGGTCGAAACACAACAGCATAAACACACATGCACATATATGCACTTAATATAAGTTGAATAAACTTATGCCCCATATATATATATATATATATATATATATATATATATATATATATATATATATATATATATATATATCTATATATATATCACACAGAAATATAAATACAGTGTCCAGGTAAAATTACTGAAGGAAAAAGTGTCTCAGATTAGGCACGGGGGGCCCATGCGGTGGTGGATTTTTCCGACAAGGGATCTCATTGTATGTACAACGCGGTTACGCCATGGCGGTGCTTGGCACATTGTCCTTGTGTTGGTCGACACTAGGTCAGCACCTCGGACTGATGCAGTTTGTCGTCACGTTCACTGGGGTACCATTGTTTACATCCCAGTATGAGTTAAATAGAGTGCCTCGTACAAATGATTAGCGGTTCGATAAATAAATGGAGTGGGGCTATACCTTCCGTCAATCATCATGTTGATGAAAATAATTCATCTTATTAGTACTACTGCTGCTACTGTTACAACACCTATTACTATGCGTTGCAAGATTTACTGCAATAAACGGATAGGCGAAGAGACGACCCTACGGGGGAGAATCGCGAGGTTGATTCAAATAGGTCCTGCCGCCAGCAATATAAACTGACTCACAACTGAACAATAAAAACTCGTTCAACGGATGGCCGTCATCACAAAACCTTCGATTTTTTTTAAATCAGAGTTGCATCTCGAAATGGCTGAACAACGAAGCTGGATGGACACTCATCCATAACCAGCGCCAATGATAACCAGCCGTATTTATAACATGTATATACTTTTATCTAGCTTGTCGCTTTGGCTTTCGAGATAAATGTACATACGGCACTTTTTTGGTACTAGAGTTGCTCGAGCACTTCTTTGGTACTAAACTCGATTGGCTGCGATCTTAGTATTACTGCATCCTAGAACCGTGTCTCGTTCGAAGTATGGCGAGTCGCCTGATGAGCATGCACAGACCCAATTATCTATTTATGAGCTTGTGCTTTAATAAAACCATAGCGACACAATGATGAACCATTGCACGCACACACAAGCATAGATTCAGGCAACAATATAGGTTCCTCTTATGTCTATGTAATGCATACCGTCGAATGAAGGCATACATATGCTCCACTAAACACACAATGATAGCATACATAACGTCGTGCGGTTGTCGACATCCAGCGACTTCTCTGTAGACGGCGCTACGCATCACGATAATATTGTACAAGTGGATTTTATAAGTCGAAGTAGGATCGGTAATAATATACGAAATCGAATAACACAAATAAGAATCGACCAGATCGTACAGTCCGAGTCTGATGCAGTACGGGATAGATCAGAATACTAAATGGAGGCACACGTTCAAACTTACCAAACAAGGTACCAGAATAACCAAAAAAAATAGATGAATAATTTACATAATAATAATATAAATAAGTGATATGATTAATTTAAACACTTAATAATTTTTTTTGAGGTTTCGGGAATGAACCCACTAAATCCGGATTCCTCCCCACCCCCCCTAGGCTCGGTATTACTTTGGCATTACATCGAAGCCGTGGGAGAGGCGTCTCTGCCGTTCTCCTTCAATCAGCTCTATCCCTAACTATCATCCCGCATGTAAACACTTAATAATCTACATACTTCATACAATGCATACCTAATTTATATTTTATATTATATGTATACAAATTCATAACTAATTTGATTGCATAATTAATTTACATACTTAATACAACGCGTACCTAATTTATAATTTATATTATGTATACAAAGCCATAAATAACTAGATTACATAATTAATGTACCTACATTAAGGGAACCATTTACATGTAAACGAATACTGTGAATAATTCACACACAATTGCTTGTCTTTCTCTACGTACACTCTACGCACTTACCTCTGTGCCGTTTGCTATCGGGAATTCGGCAGTAATCGGGAGTACGAGAAGCCAACAAGAAGCTAACAACAGAGGCGACGCTACTACACTATGTCACGAACCGAATCACAGCCCCTCTTCCCACAGCCAACGAGACGGACACGATCGAATTGTAGACTCTCGATCAGAGTTGATTGATTGATCGCCCGGCTGGTTGATTACTACTACTACTACTACTATTCGAAGTGCAGCCACTAATTAGCGACATCATCTCTATCAACACTATGGCAGCAAAACACTGCGTAGCCAGCCGATTTACCTCTAAGGCTTTGCGAACGACAAATAGTAACGAACGCTACCGACTAAAAACCAGGCAGCGCTCGCCTCGCATTGTTTATGTTGTTGTTGTTGTTGTTGTTGATCACTCACCACTGCTTGGTCTCGGAGCGACAGCTAACGCTTGCTGCGATGGAATAGATAGATATTCATATCCAACAGCGCATCTCAATCCAAGAGCAGCAGCAATTCCAGGTTCCGTCGTCGTCTTTTTCTCTCTCTCTTTGGTTCGCCCTCAAACCCCTGGCAGACAGCGTGTCGTCTGCTTAGCAGACGCCTGCTGGCGGCCAGATTTTCTTTTTGACCACGCCACGTCGGTGATTAATGCGTCGTCGAACCCACTGTGGCGCGCCACCAAGTAGACGAAAGCAGCAGAATGAATAACCGCAGCGACAACAGCAGCAGCAACATCTAAGTAAAGGGCTGCAGACAGACGATGCAAATAAACGCCAGAAGCCGGCAACGACACACTCCGCAAATTCACAACGCTTAAGCGTCGAAAGTTTGAAAGAAAGGTATAGAAAAGGCAGTCGAGTAAAATGCTCTAGAAGAAATGCTATGTAATCTGGTAGTCTGGCGCGGATTTCCGTGTTAGAAGCTATCTAAAAATTAGACGTGTGAATTAAGGAAGTACTCTTTGCGGCGGCTCACTACAGTTAATTCTTCATAATATAAATATATGAATATGCAAATAAATATGAAAGCCCCCAGCGTTGCTGTTAATAAAACTTTGTCTTGGATGCGGAGCTATTATTAGGTATGTATTTATCGACGCATTACTACGACTCCAACGTAGGAGTAGCAATGGTTTATATTCTGGCTGATGTAGCAACTATAAGATAATAGTCTCAGTTGGTATCGTCATGTATGGAATGCGAATATTGAGCAGTTTCAAATGAGTGCACTGCTTGTTTTGTTTCGTCCTTCGTCCTGTGCGACATGGTTAAAAAACTGGGTGACACGATTATATTGATTAACTGAAAGGTATCAGCAGTCAACGTCCATAACCAATATGTATATTCAGCCGATATCGAGAGCCAACAATGGTTCTTACTAGCGAACAAATTTTCAGACTCACGACAAATGAACTGAAAGCACCCCTTAACTTGCGGCAGTAGCGGCACAAGGACGAAACGCATAAAGAAAGGGTGAGATAAAAGGGCGCGAAAGACGAGATCGGAAAAGCGAATTGCAAGAGTGATGGTACTGCATTAGTACCAGGCCGGCTGCGTTTGGCGGGTTTCGTCTGCTACAAAATGCCGTGTCGTCTGCTAAACGACGCAGGTGCTACAGTTGTCGTCTGCTACATTACGCCGCCGCCGCCAACAACAACAGCCCTGACAACAACGGCCACCGCCATCAACAAGCTCCGCTCTTGCCGCTGACGCATCTCTCATGAGCTTTTTCGACTCGACCACCGATACCAGTTCCGCGCATTAATGTTCCGAACATTTCGCGTACAATTATCGTCGATGGTTGTTGTTATTATTACTGTTTGTTGTACTAGTTGTTTGTTGATGGTGGTGGTGGTAGTGTTATTGCCGCCACTGTGGTGTATTGGTACTTTTGGTTATTGTTGCTGCTATTGTTGTTGTTGTTGATGTTGTGGTCGTAACAGTAATAGTGGAGTCGTACTCGGTGGGTTGTTTTGGCAAGAGCTGTGCTACTGCTGCTGCTGTTGCTGCTGTTGTTGTTGTTGTTGTTGTTGTGGTGGTGGTTGAGTTGTTATTCGCGGTGGCTGGCGGTATTGTTGGCTGTGAAGGTATTATTGTTGGTAGTGGTGTTGGGGATGGTGGTATTATTGGTGGTGGTGGTGTTGTTGTTGTAGTAGTAATAGTAGTTCGTACCGTGGTCGTCGTCGCCCTACGAACAGTTCTGGTAGTCGTTGTAAGTAAGAGGAGTAGTGTCTGTCGAGTAGTCAAGCTGCTGTTGCGGTTACTGGTGGTGGTTCGAAGGTGCTGTGTGGTTCGTGCATCAATCAGGAATGGTGGGTGTGCGCTTGTTGCCCACAGCTGCCCTGCTTTGTTCTCCTCTGATTATTTCATGTTAGGACGTCGAACGAACGAACGAGCCAGCCAGCGAGCAAGCGAGCGAACCAACACCGACATACTTACTGTCGAACTCACAGTTACGAACGATTGCTTTTCTTCGGTACTACGAGTCTGCACGGCTGTTAGATTTGACTTGCTGTTATGATTAGCGTACTTGGTGAATTAAGACTGCTACCACTACTACTCCTACTGTTGTTGCTGCTGCTGCCACTGTTACTAAAAACTATATAAATATATATATATATATATATATATATATATATATATATATATATATATATATATAAGCTATATTTAGACTATGATAATTCTTACGAATATTTCTCCGAGTCCAACATCGGCAACACCGATACAGACAGATGGTCTCCGTAGTGAACCTTCGAAACATAGTGTTGTAGCTCCACACATAACAACACCTTTGACGACCAGCCTTGGATCACCGTGGAAGCGGCGGCTGTGCCACCGTAGAACGGTAGAAGTAGTTAAAGACTCTGGAGACTTTTTATTAATATGAATATTCTAATTTGTTTGTGAGTACCTCTCCATGTTCCTTTCGCCTGTTGTTCGTCGGTACGGTACTTTACCGTCGCTGGTGTTTGTGGGTAGGATCATCGAGACGGTGCCATACGAATGTGTATTGTTGCTGTTCATAAAGTTAGTTAAATCGTTTTAGTGCTATTCACCTACTTTGGCAGGTAGTAGAGGTAATAGGCGAAAGACAAACAGGGACGTGATACGCGGACGATATACTATGGAGAGAAGAAATCAATATTATTACAATTATTATTTCAGTCACAAACACACACACACAGACTCATGTTAAAGAAGTAGAAACTACTGAATCGACAATGGAACAACAACAACAACTGAATCATGAACTGTATCGTTACGTCGATGGCGCAATAGGGAAGCTGCAAACTGTTACTCATTCATCATCTGTCTCGCGTGTTCGCGGACTGCATATCTGCGACCGGATTATCGTAATGGGACTTAGCGGTAACATTTTTATCAGTAGCAGCAGCAGCAGTAAACGGGCATAAACCATTTAGTCCCCTAGTAGTTCGACGTACACCGACCGACCGGGTAGCATTGGGTCAACAGGTATATCGTGATACCGAGAACATTTGGAGGAGGAAGGGAAAGAGACACCCAAATATACAGACTGAAACACACACGCTCAAACATCCGCCATCACAGGTAGAAACACAGGAAGGTGTAAGTCTAAGTCATGCTAATAGAGATCTTTTAATTTGATTCCTTCGAATAGAATAATGCGCTGTCAACCGATACGAACAGGCAGCAGACCAACCTATGAATTACTACGGCATACGTTAATATTGCACATATATATATATATATGTATATATATATATGTATGTATATATATATATATATATATATATATATTATATATAATCTAGCTAGGCTGTATTTCTAGCACGCACACTCTCGGTATCAGTTTATTTCTCGCTTGCTCACTCGCTGCTGTCTTTAGGTGTGTTTCGCATTGTCGCTAAGCTTGATTATCGAACAGAAACTATTGCAATATGACGTGTTGTTGTTATTATTATTGCTGTTGTTGATGGTTCACCGACGACACTAAAATTATGCGGCCGGCTGATAGATTGTGTTCTCTATCGATTTTGGCATAAACGCCTCTAGAAAACACCCGCATTTGAGATGTGCAACTCGTTGACTCTTTAGGCAATAGAAAACAAATGAAAAGCCAGCACAACAGCAGCCGTGAAGTAAAGTTGGTGAAGTCGTGCTTGCTGCTTCACAGTTTGCTTCACAGTATATATATATATATATATATATAGGATTTAAAGGAAAAATATATTTATAGATATGTTGAAACCAACAGACTAAGGAAGATGTAGCAGAGAAGAGAGTGAAGTGCTAAAATGAAGTAGGCATCGTCTAAAAGTAGCCGTGGCTTGTTTGTTGTTCGTGGTGATGGTGAGTGATCGTGTTGTGGTTCTGGGGGTTCATGTTGATGTCGTTGTTGTTGTTGTTCACGACGCTTATGCACTTCATCACGTAATTGACGACCGACCACAGTGAAGGAGAGTCACACAGAGAGCCTGCCGGAGTTCGGCAAGTGACCGACAAAGAAGTCAACGAACGGCAAAGGCCATAACAACAGCTTCATCATTCGCAGGCAGGCAGTGAAACAAAGTCATACGAAAGCGTATTTTCATCGTCAGCTGCTACTGATGGTATGAGATCTTCTCCTTCTCTCTCTATCTCTCTTTCGCACGTACGGTTTTGCTCTTATAGACACTCTTGTAATGAATAGCTTCTTTGGTGTTAGACAATCAGCTGTCTTTCTTTGCGGACTGACGCGCTTCCATTTGTAAGCAGCATATATATATATATATATATATATATATATATATATATATATATATATATATATATATATATCACAAACAGCAGATATCGTGCTATATATACATGGAAGATAATGCATCGATGTATTTAGGTATACATGCCAAGGCATTAGTAGAGCAATTGATCAATATAATGATTGAAACGCTTTGTTCAAGGCAGAATATATGGATATATATGGATTTATACTTTTATGAATATATGTGTTCTGTTGTTCTGCTCTTAGTACGAAAAGACGTATGTGCGTGTTCTTCATATATATATATATATATATATATATATATAAGTATACAAAGATCTAGCAGGGACGCTTTGTTCAAGGCAGAATATATGGATTTATACTTTTATGTATATATGTATTCTGTTTTTCTGCCCTTAGTACGAAAAGACGTATCTGCGGGTTCTTCATATATATATACATACAAAGATCTAGCAGGGACTCCTCAACATGGCAAAGCCGGTTGCTAAACAGATTTATTTCCGACAAAGTCAATGAATCGATTTATTTCTCTTTTTCTTCGCTCGTTTTGTTCGTGTTTGGGTCTATTTCCCTTGCACTCATGTCATCTCAAGAGAATTGTTGCCGTAGCGCGACTGAGTTGAGAGACTCGCCGTTACCTCCACTCACTGGCAGAATACTGGCATCGTTGGCGGCGAACTCTGTGGCGGAGAAAAAGCTGCAATCGTGCAACAAATGTAGGCGGATGCTAGCTTCTGCTGCAAGGGACAATCTCATCGTCCTCCTTCTCGACGTTAGCTCCTCGCTTGCTTGTCGGCTGTGCACAATACGAGCGGTGGTGGTGGTGGTGGTGTGCACAGGGTGTGTGCAAGACCATCCGTGTTTGCTTTCGTTTGCTGGTGGTCTGTGCGCATGCTTGCGTGCCCTGTATGACTGTCGCTGTTGGGTTGTGGCCGTAACAGCCGAGTTACCCCGAACAAGTTGACCCCGGCCGGCGGTTGACAGGTCAGGACAGGCGACGGTTAACGAGAGACAGTTACGGGCTCAACAGTAGCAGCGGCAGCAGCAGGGCATAAGGCAGGCATAATAATAGGCAGCCCTGCCAACGGGCCAGCCAAACAGACGCGCAATGAGAGAATGTCATTTGCATTCGAACATAATATCCTCTTTCTCTCTTTCATGATCTCTCTCTCGCGCGCTATCTCGATTCCTCGCTTGCATACTCTTTTACACCCTATTCGAGTTCTGTTCCGTTGTTGTTGTTGTTTGCCGCGGTTGAGCGAGAGCAGTCTGCTCGTCGAATACCAAAAGTTACCAAAGGCAAACATTCAAAACGTTCACTTCATTGTCGTTATGTCCTCTTGCCACTCTTCGAGCACTTTCATTCTCTTTTGCTGTTTGCTCTCGCTTTCCTCTAGCGACAATCACTTGGTGGTACCTATTTAGTGGTTACTCGGCTTGGCTTTGGTAGCTCTTTTGCGGCTGGTACGTTTGCGACTCTCCAGGCGACTCTCTTTCGGCTGCCTGCTTGCCTCCCCCTTCGTCTCGACTGTGACCGGTCACCCCAGCCCCCCGCCCACCCCAATTTTGCGCTTTCCACTGCCGATTTCCAGAATCGAATGAAATGGGAAACTGGCCGACAGACTGTTGTGTCTGTGTGTGTGCGTGTGTATGTATATGTATGGCGATGTCATTTGCCGGTGTCGCCTTGGCGTCTTCGCGGCCAGCGCCCCGACGAGTCGCATCCATATTAGGTGGCTCATGGCTTATTATCGCGTTCGACTGTCGAGATTTCTGCCCCGAGAATTCGGAGGGGCAGAAATCGATCGCTCTGTGCAAAGTTACATCTAAAGCAGCAGCAGCAGCTGCTGCAACACCAGCACCAATCACAACCGAAATCGTTGCCGCAGCCATTATAACGCTTCGATGGGTTTATAATACGATATCATTTATACTAATAATAACTACGACAATAGTGGTAGTGTACCGTCACCAACCGAAGTCTTGCGATTAACTATGGTTTAGCTTAACTATGAACATTAATATCCAGTCTTGACGACCAGTGAGTCGAAGGCAGCGTTTGAGCAAAATATTTAAATCATATTCTCCTTAGTTCGGTGTTCAGATGTTCTCGGTTGAATAACGTACTAAAACCAATACAAAAACCAAAAGAAAGCCTGCGTGTACAGGTCTATATGGTCGCCGTGCACTCATCACGTCGCATCCTTGAACCGCTTCGGCCTTGATGCGATTATAACGCCGGCATTTTCGCACGCTTAAAGATAAGCACTCGTCTCTGTTATTCGTATTGGCGTTCGTATTTAATGGTGATGACGACGGTGAACCTGGCAGATGACCACTGAAGAATTCAGGAAGTATTTTTTCCCCTGCCGCTCTCTCTCTCTCTTCTATATATATATATATATATATATATTCATGTTATTTACGTATGTAGTGATCGGTTTTTCTAGAAATAATTTTCATTGGCAAAGTTCCTTCTGCTTATTTCGGTATGCCAGTGCACCAAATTTCTGGAAAGAGCACTAACGAGCGGATACATGATGCTCTACTGGCATCGCTACAACAATTGACGTTTATGGCTGCCATTTGTGTCATTGCCCTTAGGGCGCATTGGGCGAGTTTCAAAATCAACTTGATACGAAATTGTCGTTTGGATTTCGAACGGTGGTAGAATCTCATTGAATGGTACAAGTTATTCAAAGTTTGCGCCTTACCGTTAAACAGTTTGCTTTTATGTTTACTCAAAAAGGCCCAGATTTAGCCGTGGTTTATAAATTAAACCCGGCAGTGTCTTAATAATGATGTCTTGTTACTAATGATTGCATTTATGTATTTTCGTAAAGAGCTTGTCGTCTTTTGAAAAATGCAAAATTTGGACATATATATATATATATATATAACCTTAAGCGAGTGGACGTTTCGCTCGGGTTGACTCTGAAACCTGCCTGTGCCCTCGGACCAGAATTGTTGCTTGCTTACATTCTTGTAGAAGACCATTTTTCATTGCATTTGGTTATCAAATGATTCATGAACGAATCTTAGCGGTGGCGACTGAGGAGAGAAGTGCAGACGCGCATGTGCTGCAATTTGTTGGCGTTGTTTATGGGGAATCCACTTACAGAGCTTAGAAATTATTCCAAGGTTCTTGAGTATACTGGCAATAGTTGCTTGGTCAATATTGCCTTTAAGCTGATGCCGTAATAACCGCTCTATTAGAAACATAACTTTACCGTGCTGATGCTGCTAGAGGGCGTTGCAAGAACTTGTGCATCAACCTATTATATACAGCACTTTAAAGTGGACAATTGTTTTTGCGAGAACTTGTGGTCACGGGTTCTCCAACCCAGGGTTAGCCCAGTTCAACAATGTGCCCCGAACAGATGCTGCATTTCCTCATTGAATGCTCCTCTGAGCCACAGCCTCTGACGCAATAATTCAGATGCTCTCGAGTCTCCCATGGAAAGGTTAAGGCTTCTACCCACTCACTGAAGTTTGAGTGAAAGGGGGCCTGCAGCTCCCACAGCCTCGAACGCCAACGAACAAATTCGTGCGGATAATTATTGCCAGAGTATTTTCTGCATTCGTTAGCCTTTGCTAACTTGGAGGCGTGACCTGCCCGGTCCGCACCTGCGCCGAACATCGAAGGGGCTAATGAGTCGGTTGCAGTTGCGTCCCTCTATTATACAGAATTTTGTTCATTGAACCCTAAGTGGACTTGCTTTGTGCAGGACCCTCCTGAAGGCGTTGTCGGTGGAGCTACTGGTAGTCGACGAAAGTGTAGTTCGCATCCAATTCGTCGTCAGATCGTGCCATCAAGATATTCTTCATCAGATGTTTTGTCTAGGAGGCAGGTAGACCCGTTCCGCTGCTTGGTTTCGGCATCAAAACCAAGTTGGCGCGCTGATACCAGCGGGCCCTTCTAGCAGTGTCCGTAAACGCGAACCTTTTTTTTAGGCGCGCGTCACCTTTTCCAGTGTGATTGACGGTATTTCTCCTAGAGTCACCATAAATTGCTGTCGCGCGCCTGTAGGCTGCATTGGCAAGATGCTCACCACTGCGGTGTCCAATAGGGAGGGGGGATACGGAGTGGCATTCGGAGGTAGCGCATCGCCGCTTGGTATGGCAGACCCCAAAGAGCAATTTCGCATCATTCAGTTCCTTCTCGGCGTCCTCAGTACTCCCCGGTAAAGCGTCGCCAGGCGCGCCCAGGTCTCCCGGCACCGAGTCTGCAAAGTATCGCCTCGCCATCCAGCTTCTGGCATTAATGGTGCCTGCTCTGTCAAATCAAATGCAAGGGGTGAGGAATGTCGAAGGCCAAGCGATGGGCCACCTCAACTAAACCATCGATTCGCGAAGGTGAATGGTTTTCAACAGTTCTGTTGTTTGTAAACGAAGCTACTAGCTATTTTTTCTCCTGGCCGCCACTTTAACTTTTTGTGCGGCGGTTGGTTTCGCCTCTGAGACAAGTTCTTACCATAAACCAGGACTCGTGATCCTTGAGGAGTGCCTCTACAAGGGCTTCGTATATCAGGGGACTTTCCAGTTATAGATTACAAGAGAGTCATACCACAAATAGCCCGGTAACTATGTAGGTTAGGGGACCACCAAGTGATTAGTGGGTTTAAGAATTCCACATTATCCAGACTAAAGGGTGTGCATTGTGCATTTTGTCCCTGGCCTTCTGTAAAAAAAGGGATTACGAGCGAGTAGCGACCGACCCTCGACACCGCCCCTCAGCACCAGTAGTGATTGGTATCATGTGCACAATTACCAGGGCCACAACACGCCGCCTTCTCAACAAGACTCAGAGACGCCTGTGGCACTCAGCATCACACGGACAAGTCGCACGGCGCCCCCAATATTAGCCTCCCCGAACATAGACACCAAAGTGAGATTGTGAACCCCTTCACATGTGCCGCCCAGCAAAATTTTCAAAAGCAGGTCTTTTCCAATTTCTATATCTATAGAGAGGGACATCGAGCAGACTATGGCAGGACTAGCCAACGCGGCAACGTCAGCCATCCCCAGTCCACTTAAGGATATGAGAAGCAGAGCCTGCAAGTCTGCGCCGGGCGAGAGGCATACGTTGAGGAGCACCTCCAGTGTCCTTAAAACTCACTCGTTGAAGGCTCAAAGGTCCTCCTCCACCATATTGGCATAGTGTGCAAGAAATCGCCCAACAAACTTTGAGGTCTAGTGCAACTCGGCAAAGAATTTTTTTTTAAATGGAACGAGAAGCGGAAATATCTTCTTTTGAACCACAAAGAGTCGTAGCGAGCTTTTATCCTGACATATCTTTACTAAATGTGCGATTGCGAGAGTCCCAGTCATCCTATCGACAAACCAATCCTACGTGTTTGGAAGAAAAGTTAGCTCAAACCAGAACAATTGTTGTATTGAAGATAATTCCCAAGGAACGAAACTTTATGCAATTCTTATATTTACGCTTCCTAAATTTACGCTTAGTTTTTATTTTAGAAGACATTTCCGCCCCTCGTTCGATTGAAAAAAAAATAGTTTTTAAGAGTATCAGTCGCAGTAATGCAATTATTGGGTAGGCCACCATACGGTATACATAGTATATTGGTACCAACATTTATTGTCGCCGTATATAATTATCTAGGTTTTGCGCTATTATGGGTATAATATTCTTTGTTGTAATTTAGCTAATAAGAATGTTTATAATTACCTTGATTGTTATTATTTATATTATATATTGGCATGCGTCCAGAATGGGCAATAGCGAAGTACAGAGGACAAAATGCATTGACATTATGTATTATAGACATGTATATTTTGAATGCGATTTACTTAAATTCGCCCATTTTCTGTCTCTCTCTCTGGTCGTTCTAGCGTGATATAAAATTGTTAAGTGATTCGTTAGTCCATATATATATATATATATATATATACACTAGACAAAGTTCTTCAAATTAACATGTGTGTCTTTATATGTGTGTATGATGTTCTGGTTCGGCCGTTCCCCAGGTGCTCGTGAACTGACTGCCGCCACGCGCATCTTGTTCCACTCTCTATGCACATAAATAGGTATAGTGCTTTATTATACCTATATGTACATAAATATATTCATGTCGCGGCTGCAAGCTGTCTATGGCTTCCGCTTAGTTAGCTGCTGGTTAGGCGACTAGCTGATATTCATTCTTCCCCGGTTGACACCTCTTCTCCCCCACGATCTTCGTTTCACCCCAAATCTCTCTCTCTCTCTTCTTTAATTTCCTAACCTACTTTGATAGGAAGCGCCAAGCGTTGCTATGTACGCAGCCCTGTGAAGTGTCGTGAAACTGTGCCCAGTTACCTTTGTGGTTTCTGGACAGGCAATCCTTTGCTGGCCGGGATCACTTCACACAAAGTTATTCAGTGCGATTAGTAACGGCAGTGGCGCACGTGCCGGCGGGGGCGGCGGAAAACAACAACAGCAGCAGCTGCAGCAACAAGAATAGCAACATTATCAACAACAATCCGATTCTCCTCTAATCCAACCAGCCATTGTCGAATGAGAGCTTACGCCAGTGCTTGTAGTATCATTACGTTTAAGAATCTGTAATTAAACACACATCATCATTGGCATCTTCATTATCAGCAGGAGGAACACCACTACTTTCGCCGTCAGTCACGCATTGGTGTTTGGATCTAACCGGCGATCGCACGTGCAGCAAGTGGGGCGACGACTACGGCTACGACAACAACAACAGCAGCAGCAACAGCGCCTAGAGAAAGAATTCATCTATCATCAAATAGTTAATTCATGAATTAGTTGATTGATTACTACTAGTCTGTCATCGCTCAATCTTTCATCGTTATCGTCATCGTCGTCGTCACCACCACCTCCACTCGTTGTCGATCTGCGGTCAACTGTAAGAACAGCTGACACCCGTACACCCGCCCGTCCGTCGCAGCCCTCGAATTCATCTCTTAACAATAACAGTAGTCAAAGTTGTAGCAATAATAACACTGCATTGCTAGCACAGCTGTGCAGGCGAAGACGCCGACGACCAACACACCCAAATACGCCCCTTAACGCCCCCAAGCTGTTCGCAAGTGGGCGGCTAGGCTAGGCTAGCTCCAGCAAGCGGCTGTCGCCTGGGTCGTGGTGTGGACGTGTAAGCGTACTGTAGCGCCTGTAGTTGTAGCGCTTGTTGGGCCCGGGGGTGTGTGACGAAAAAGGGCGCCGTGCAGGTGGATGACCGGCGGCGATCGGGGGTGGCGGCGGCGGCAGCGGCAGCAGCGGCGGCTGTGTGATTTTCTCGCTGACGGTCGAGCCCTGCGTCGCGCTGTCCCCTCCCGGCCGCACGACGAGCGGCTCGGCCTCCGACTCGATCAGGCGGCTGAGCGCCAAGATGTTCGGTGGAGGCGGGGGTACGCAGAGGCTGCGCGGCAACCAGCGCGAGAAGGTGCGCCAGTTCATCAACTGCACGAAGACGGCCGAACGGACAGCGATTTTCTGTCTACAGCAGCACGACTGGAAGCTGGAGCAGGCCAGCGACTCATACTTCGCCAACCCCGACTACTACCACCGGCTTGATTCGCCGGCAGCCACCGCCGGGGGTACTGGCGGGGGTGGCGTTGGCAGTGGAGGTCTGGTGGGGCATCATCCGGCCGTCCAAGGGGGTGGCTACCACCAACACCGCTCGAGTGTCGGCAATATCGACCGCAAGAAGCTCGATCAACTCTACGCGAGGTATCGAGGTAGGTGGCGATCGATTCGCTTTCTAGTTTGGAAACTCGTCGTGCGTGTCCTTGTACACTCCAAAATATTTGCATGCCTAGTAGACTGGAAGAAATATAGCACTACCATGAAAGGTAAGTCAGACTAGGAGATCAATCATCAAAGACAGTGTTGTACGAACAACGCAAAAACTAACGACAATATGTAAGCGGTAAGATGTAGTCATTTGTTGTCATTTCGTGCTTGACTTCTTCTTCTTGCGCCAGAAGCTGTGCTCTGTTTCTTATTTTTCGGGCGGCGTAGAATATAGTGGGTTGCATGGCACTGCATTGCCACATTTTTTCATGTGCCTACTTTTTTTCAGCTGGAGTAAATCATGAATCGTCAGTAGTTAGCAGATATATTTAGTAGTAACTAATTTTAACTGTTTCAACTAGGTAGAAACTTGTCTTAACTGAGATTATTTTGGTTAGGTGTCTATTTTAAGAGTATTTAAAGCATATGGTTTTCCTTTCATGTAAAGTTTATATAGCTTAGTACAATCATATAGTATAAATTTTAGCAAATTGCACATTTATTTGATGTCAAGGATTGTTACATACATATATATGTATGTAACCTTCCTTGTACAACAAATAGATACATACATATGCGTATACGCAATGTACTGTTTATTCCACGAATGCAATATGGCTGGGAATTCTGCTCCGTAGTAAAGTATATGCGATGTTTATAATGCAGCGAATCTTATATCGTGTTACCTATGTTGTAAAGTATATGCGTATGAGTGTCCACGTAACGCTGTGCTCATCTGTGTTCTAGATGCCAAGGAGGATGACAAAATTGGCGTCGAAGGCGTGTCACGTCTCCTTGATGATCTTCAGCTGGCGCCCGACAATAAGCTCGTTCTGTTGCTTGCCTGGAAATGGCGCGCCGCTGTGCAGTGCGAATTCACGCGCGAAGAGTTCTATGGAGGTCAGTGTCTTTCAATAGCCAGAACAGCACATTCACAAACATTCACACATACGTATTCACTCATCTCACAAACGGCACAGATAGCTGGATTAGAATCGATCAGGCTAATAATTCATTAACATGATCATTAATCAATTTATAATTCATTAACATGGTCATTAACGTCATGCGACGTTCATTCTCGTTAGATATACTAGACGAGATCCGGCGATCACGGGACGATCCAGACTTAGCTACAAGCATACGTATTTATATATTACTAGTGAATGCCACGACGTAACTGAGGAATGTCTCGATATATATATATATATATATATATATATATATATACATATTCGCTCCTTTGTGTAGCCCCACTTTCCTTAACCTACTACCATCTAGGGATACCGTATGAATGCAAGCGGTCGCACAAAAGGTTGTCACAATAAGACTACCAATAACAATCACATAGAGTTGATGATGAATATAAGAGGGATCATGCGTGAAACTTTAACCAGATTAAATTAGGATTCGATAAGTGATCTTGTACACATTTAAATATTGCAGGCATGACGAGTATGGGTTGTGATACAATTGAGAAGCTAAAGACTAAGTTAAACTTGCTGGAAATGGAGATTAACGACTTCCGAAAGTTTCGGGATTTCTACAATTTCACCTTCAACTATGCGAAGAACCCTAACCAGAAAAGTTTGGGTAAGTTTGCGCCAGCATCTGCCAGTGGAAGATAATTGGTATTTCTACTGCTCTAAAATTAAAGGTCAAAAGTCAATTTTCGAATTGAATGTGGGAACGTGTTATTTAGGAGCGACAATGCAATTTCTAAAATTTGTTATATCGATGTGGCTGCCCGGATGTAGCTTTACAAATGCAAGGCATTCTGGTTCATCTGAATGAATCTGTTTATACGCTCAACGCTTTCTATGTCGCACTAAAGAAAGTTTGCAAAAATCGAATTCCCGTGATATCTCATGTTTGAGGTTTCACGTTAAGACACACACGTTTAGTATAATGCGAATGGAAGCTAATTTTGGTAAGAAATTAATGGTAGTACGATTCTTGATATGATTTCCGTAAGCCGTAAGATTTCCTCATTTCGCGATATCGGATTCCTATAGGGTCATATGCTAACAGAGGGTGTTGGTAAAGGTTGGGTTTGATACCAAATAATGCGAGATAAGAAATGAGACATCACAGGATCTCGATTTTTGTAAACTCTCCTTAAAGCAACTATTTCAATTCTATTAGCCATTGTTGTCTTTCTAACAAAGCAGAATTTTATTTCTTTAATATCTCTATCGAACAACTAGATTTCTCGCAATCGCTTTTTTGTAAAACTGTGTGCAGTCAGCCACATCGGTATAAAATATGCTAGTAATTTCACTGCCTTTTCTAAATAAAATACTTTCAATCTTCATAAATAAAAATATGCTTTTTTTTAACTACTTGGGTTACCCCCCCCCCTAAAGTAGTACCGTTCGTGCATCTTGTGTATATTATCCTGAGTTTTCCAAAAGTCACTAAGATAGCAGACCTAGAAAGGCCCAATCTCACGGTAGATACGCTTATACTTCACATAATTATTGAGGTCAGCTGTCAAGTTTAGGTTCTGTTTTCGGGGAGAGCTATGACATAACTTGCATCGGGTTGGGGTGAAAAACCGCGTTTATAAAAATAAGAAAGTGGTGCGTTTCATAAGGCTGTGCAACTTCAAAGGTGAATTAAAAGCAAATGCGTCTTTGGAAGAGCTTCAAGCAAAGCTGTGTTTGGAACGGCTCGCTAGGCACATGGCATCTCCAGACGGTTTATAGGTCTATATTTATCGATTCTCAGATCTCACGTTGATTACAATGTCTATACTGAAAAACTAACAATACATAACTGATTGCTGTTTTTTTTTCGGTTGCGATCTTATTTCAACGTTCTGCCTGACGTGCCGTGCGACACCAATTGGTGACTGCACTCTCGGGGGGCTTCACGCATCGCATTGGCGTATCTGCCACTGCTCTCGTTGCCACGATGTATCCTGGCTCCCATATCGTAGACCTTGATATGGCGATAGCCTACTGGAACATCGTGTTGAAAGGTCATTTCCGCTTTCTACCGCAGTGGTGCGACTACCTACGTGAGCACCACAAACGCTCGATACCGCGCGATACGTGGAATCTATTACTCGACTTTGCTGTATCGATTAAGGAGGACCTCTCGAACTACGACCAGGAGGGGGCGTGGCCTGTACTAATTGACGAGTTCGTCGAACGGCTGCGACTTCAACAAGGACTTCAAACTCAGGCTGGATGAGCGCCTCCTCGTCCGCTTGTGGTTTCGGATGGCTGTTGGGAAATCGGCGTACTTCTTAGGAAAGGTGGCAGTTGTTAGCCGGGCTGTCGACAGAATGTGATGACCATGATGCTGATGAGTGGTAATTACGAGTGGCAGTCGACCGTTAAATGGAGCAGGGCAGAGTGCCGTTCTCCCTTTCGTTTTGTTCGTCTGTGTTTTTTATTTGGGCCTGACGCGCCTGTGCCCCTACGGTTGCTGTCAAGGATCTGCGGAATGCTGATGTGGTGGAGAGCGAATGACTTCTTCAGGGCAGGCACGGGACGTCGACGGGAATCTATAGAGGATCTATAGAGGGACAACACTGCAGTAGCTTGACAATATCATTATAAGGGTTGCTCCTATTTATCTAGTTTGCCACGACGTCTTACAGTGATCATGCAGGAACAAGATCGTAACATGTGAGATGCTATTGACGATAAGATTGTAGCAAAGCTTTCGATATAACAATTGATTAAACAGCTGTAGCATGAAACTAGAATAATTTTGCTGTTGATGTTATTATTAGTACTATTATTCTTAATGCAAATATGGTTTTCACAATGAAACATTTGTCACCGTTCTCAGCGTGCGATACGAGGCGGCCGTCACTTGATGACTGTCAGGGTTACCCAATAGATTTTCTGTACAGGGGGTGCCTATGTATATTAAATAAATATAAATAAAAACGATATAACCACCTCCAAAAACAACACCAACAACAGCAAGCAAGACAAGGAAAACAACACCAGCAGGAACAAGCAAGACAAAAACAACGCCAGCAAAGGCAAAACACAAAAAGAAAAACGATAACGATAAAAACAACATTAACGACAACAATGGCAGCAAACGAAACATAGCATAATAAAAACAGTAGCAACAACACGAGAGACATAGTAATAGTAACAAAAGGCACAAAAACTAGTTTCAAACAACACACAAAAACAACACTATTAGCAATAACGAAACAAACAAACGTCAACACATTGTAGGAATAATGACATGGTAAGCAAGGAAATACCTGTGAATAAATTGTCAAATATTCATTCAGGAAATGAATGCAAGCGTTTTTCTTGCAGGATAGCAATCCCCCCTCCCCCCGATGTTTCACACTGGAACTAGTGTATGGCAGTTACCACAAGATCATCAATACGGAGATTAGTCTTTGCCAAGGTACTACCTAAAGTTGCAAAGAGATATCATCGTTCTTTCCTTAAATATGGGTCAGGACCAAACATGTAGTTAATGCGCCGGACAATCGGGTGTTTATTAGCACACCCAATTGTGGTACCACGCTACGCGCCAGGGTAGCGTTGGACTCCCAAACAAATTCATTTCCTTTGTTAGGAACCCATGCTGTGAGACAGATAGGCGTAAGTAACTTCTAGCTTGGCATTTATTACTTAGCGTGCTGGGGGGGAATCCAAGCGCCACCCCTTTCCTGCTCGTACAGGTACATTCGTTCTCGTGACGACTGCCTTTTAATCTTTGGAAAATACCGCATGCACCCTAAACTCCATACAGGACATTCGCAACTGTGGGCTGGCAGTGTGGGACTACAACTCACAAAAAAGTCAGTGCTCTTCATGTCCACCACGGACCGAGTGCTGCCTGCGTATACTTTAAATAGCTCAGCTTGGGGGGAGTCCCTTCCTGGACATATCCTTAGTATCGTCTTCTTATCACATCATCATGTAGGCCATAGCTAAAATCTGGCAACGTCATTAAGGTCGATAAGAATGTACGCTGGTGCGCTCAGGGCTGTGTGTGCCAGGGTGCCCCCGAGCTACAGCCAAGCTAAACGCAGGCGGGTCTGGGAATCTTCTCGATCTAGAGCTGCTACGACTGGAAGTTGTCATGTATTGTCAGAACCTGTATGTGTTGGAAGATGTGTTTCCTTCTGGACGGTCTAAAGTGTCGCATGCTGGAGATAAGTGTGCTCTGAGTGCACTACTTCAGCTACTTCCCGATCTTCACCATATAGGATTGAAAGCTCCCATGGCCGGTGAAAGCCAACGGCAGATGCTCTTTGCATGCCTGTTTCGGTAGCATGGCCGTCCTTTCTGAACGTTTGGCTCCTCGGCGGTTCTCCTCCGTTTATCTCTCCAATAGTTCTTCCCCGAATGATATCTTGGGTCAATATAGCGTTCCGGCATTTGCAAAGGAAACGTTCGAAGATAACGCCCTGTTTGCTCTCGTGGATTTTCTGGCCAGCACGCTGCGCTCGGTGGGCTTCCCCTGATCCTCGGAGTACTCATCGTAACTAGTCTTGGCGCTGGTAATGTTAGCGCCTGAGGCTCTCAGACAAAACTCGGATAGACAGACAAATATATAAAACCACATAGTGGCACCTTCCGATAATCAGGAGAGCTTTCCTGATGCTAGTGTTAACTGATAACCAGCAGGCGACAGCTGATTACACTGTAATAATCGGGGGGAACGTAACATTACCTCTGCTTGTGGCTTGTTACTGGAAGATCTACACTTAGAATCAAACATGAAAGACCGCTATGCAAAAAATAAAGTTATCTTTTACAGAATAATATGGTAGAGAAAGCACCAACATATTTGCTTAAAGCTCTACTGCTTTAATAATGTATCTGCATTTGCAATCGGCTTGGAGGAGCAGATACATAATGTACATATATCGCGTACTGGACTGCAAGGAACTACATACTGTCTGGGTAGGACCGGTGCTCCGTGACTCAGTAAGTAGTTACGAAAACGTACAACTTGTCATAAATTGCACTGTGAATAAGGCATCCATAAAATTGCTCCCTTAACTTTTGCATTCGTCCAAACGTGGATCTAATCGTCAACGTTGCACCCAATCAGGTAAAAATGCAGATGATACACTATATTGAAATGGTGTGATGAGTATTCCTCGGCATCTATTTTTTATCATCACTTGATATATATATATATATAAATTTAAATTGAACCAATTTCACATGTTATTGTGATTTATCTTGTCTAAAAGCTATATATATGTATACAATACAAGGTGTCTTTTTCTTTCATATTGGACACATAGAAACGTAGAATGCAATTTAAACATTTCAAGATGTCTGCGCCAGTCCTGCTGGTGAGGTGACCGCGTGGTACCATAAGAACATAACATAGCATCACCTTTAAGGGTGTTATTATGTGCAATACTTCTGCCAGTAGAATGTGACTAAGCGTCAGATGTGGGTATAACTTAGATTTGCATGCGTCCATTCAAGAACTTAAATCGGGCCACGGCCTTTGGAATGATGGATCGCTGTTTTTTTTAGCTTATGGGAGCGTACATCAAAAGTGTTCTAGCAATTCACATTTTGTAAGCTGACGTAGAGCGGAAATGTTACATTGCTCGAAAAACGTATCACACATGGCGGGGCATCTGAGCTGCGAGCCCGCCCACACGTTTCATATAAAGTTCAACAGCCAGTTGTATATCAACTACTCTCGCTAACATAGCGCAGCCGACAGTGAGTCTATGAAAGAAGAAATAGACCCTGCGTTTCCAAAGAGAACAATGTCGTGACAACTTCGATACAACAAACATCAAGTTATAGGTAAAAGCTAATCGTAAAAGGCAAGGATGACTCTCCAGTTCTTTGCTCGACACCGCACTCAATAGCGATACTTGGCGCCTATGTGCAGAATCCGTCTTGTTGCCAGATTTGTGAAGAGGTGCTATAATAGATTGTCTGTACAAATCCGGTGCAACGCCTCATTCATGAATCGTTGATAATTCCGGTTGAGCGGCCCTGCCAGCCCAATGGCCACTTTTTGAAGAAAAGTTCAGGAATTCCTTCGGGGGTGTGGCTTTTCTTGTTCGGAGGACGCTCTATATACTTTGGTGAGTTCATCATGTTGGTAGACGTCGAGATGGGCGGGTACTGCACTGGTCGGAAGGGTGGGCATCTGCGTATAGGTCCTACGTTTAACAATTTAGCCAGATAGGGCTCTCAAACGGAGAACCATATATGAGTTTGGGAAAAACCAGATATTAATAATAGCGAATGAACAAACCTGGGGTCGTTAGAATAAAGTGCCGGAAATTGCTTTAACAAGGCGCAATGATGCCTCCACAGCATTGGGAATGTGAAGGCTAAAATCAAAATCAGGCTTAATATGTGCACCTAGGCTATTTGTTCCAAGTCAGTGGTAAGAAATTGCTCCCACGGCTTCGATGTAATGCCAAAGTAATACCGAGCTTGGGGGGGTGGGGAGGAATCCGGGTTTAGTGGGTTTGCGAGTCTCACACTAGTCACGCAGGCTGCTAGTGGCGCATGTGCGTCATGCATTCCCGAAACCTCCCACACAAAAAAAAGTGGTAAGAAATTAGCTGGGCTAGCCCATTTGCCAAACAGCACGCTCAACATTTCGATGCCGGTGAGACGGTAAGCATAATTTGAGTTTGAAGACCTATTTTCGGGAATTTGAAATCTCCTGCCAACATAACAAGGTAATTTCTAAAATCTTCGATGTATCTGCGTCACATATTTATATATGCCGTATATTAAAATATATGCATACATATATAATTTCAAAAATCCACTCGTCAATAAAGAATACAATAAACAGGTATTTCTTGTAAAATGCAACATTTATTTGGCTCTGATTTAAGATCGCAGTCGCACTGATCTGACTTAAGTATTACTTTCAATAATACATCAAAGTCACTATACGCCACTATACACCAATCACCGCATTGAGTCAGATATACCAATAAATACTGTAGGAACGACAATGAAAAACAGCGCCACGAGAAAATATCACCTGCCGCTATAACGGCAAACTCAATTTGCCTCGCGCTGTGGGGCGTCACTTGGCAACTAGAACTTGAAAACGCTCCATTCATTGCCTTGATGTATCTTTTGTTCACGGGGGGGGGGGGGGGCAAGAACAAGAATGCATAGAGCAAAGATGTCTTTGTGTCAAGGAAACAATAAAATTGTTTAGGTTTAAGACGCAGATTTGTCTAGGTTTGAGCAGACTCCGTCGGATTCCTACGGACGACATCTCAGGCAGGACTCGACGAAGATTACCTCGAGTCAACGAAGTCTTAAGAACTCGAAGCACCCAATGCACTCCATATCACATCGACCAGTAGCACTGTCATGATGCGACGACGACATGACAGATGTCTGGCCCTAAGCTTCGCGCTACTAGTTCGCTTGCTACCACCCTACTATAAGTAGTGCTGCTGTCACGTCTCCGTGAACGTCTACCGGACTTAGCCATCTTCGTCGTCAGATGGAGGTACGAGCACCTCGAGATCCTCTCGACGTGCCTTGAGCAGACCTCGACGCGCCTTCGCCTGATTCTGCATCAGGATTTTCGCCATGGTACTCACTGGCGTGCTGCTTGACGCTGCGAGGGCGGAGTCTCCGTCATCCCTGTCGCACGGCGTAACCAGATTTAAACTTTGATCTACCGAGCGCTCGAGCTCATTCGGCTTATCCGTGTCGGGTGTTTGGCTCACCAGTTGTACTCTGAAAGAAGCGAAATTTCCGTTTTACGGGTTTAAATACGGGTGAACCAAATTTGCTAAAACCTATAATAGTAATAGCAATAAGAGCTATAATGGATGGAGCAGCACTAATAATGGAACAAATTCCGTCGATTTGTTAGGATTCATCATTCTATTACAAGGTAGTTTTTTCAATTCTGTTTATTTCATTCGAAATTACTTCATTATGCATTTCACAAGGTTTGGGAGGCGAGGTAAATAGTGCAACAATTTTTGCTTTAGTGCCGCTCAGTCCACTGCATTGTACTTGGTACACCTCTGCAGGCATAACCGGCAGGCGCAACACTCATACTCCTCGTGAAAGATGGCGTTTGAGCAAACTAGGAATCCCTATCCCTTTTGATAATATGTTTTCAATCCGAAACGATCGCTCAACTCCTGGGCTTCATGATAATATGATATTATGTTAAGTTGTTTCACTAAAAGAATAATATATATATATATATACAATCAACGCTTCTCCCATCCGTATTTAGGGGCTAATAATTTACTGTCTACAATGTGCTAACACAATATACGTTGTTGGAATGCATATTTTTCACATATTAATGAAGTATTACAGCAATGGAATAAATGAAATGCTGATAAGGAGAGAAAATTTAGAGTACAATTTTCATTTTACTCAACGCTAGCAGATGCTAGTAGTCTGTGCTTATCTGTCGCCTACGCGTACCGAGGATGTGACCTCACGGATTATTAACCTGCACTTGAGGAGGCAGTGAACCATCTAACCGCGAGCAGGGTCGCCTGCCTTTTGAACCTCCAACTGCACATCTGGCCTGGTACTTCTTGAAAACGCCAGGCGTAAGTCTGGGGCGAGGCGGCGATCAATTTATTCAAATCCTCACTCGTCGGTCTAGGAGACTATCAATTTGGTCTCGTAGCTACGCGAGCTTAACGAGCTAAAACCCGCAAATACGCGAGCTTCTGGAACACACTCAGCTTCTGTTTTCTTTGCATTCAAGACAATAGGCCGGTGTGAGCCGTTCACTGCAAGCCTGCTGGAAAAACGCCTGATCACCCAATTGTCGCAACTGAGGACAGAGCAGCTGGATTGAGCGGATTATGTCGCCTAGAACGCGAACGATAAGATAGCCTAGTGTGCCTCCGTAAATCAACCAATAAACGACCTCATCGCAGGCTTAGTATAAAACCTACCTCGCAGCCTCCTGTTCCTTCTGAGTAATAATGCGATGAAGATTTTCATCAGTTTCGAGAAGATTCGCAAACTCTTCGTCAGAATCATTATCCCGTCGCGGCCGTTTTGCCTCACCACTTGGGATTGCGATACTTTCCTCAAATTGAGAGGTCACCTACGGAGACGCAACAAACGAATACAGCATCAGTAGTAAGTGCATTCAATATAAGCTCGTAGCACATTGCATGCTATGAGGTGACTAGAGGTTAAAATCGCCTATATCGTGGCTTCATACTAAAATAGTACCCGTGGCTGCGAATTGACTAGCCGTAGTGCAGTCGGACCCAACGCTAGCACGATTGGGGCACTGGATAAAATTAAAGCCACGTTTCTAAAACACATTCTCCACCTGCGCCGATCGCCTGCCTATAATCGACTGACTTCAATATTCAGTATTAATATTCATATCATCATATTATTAATATAGCATACTTTATTCATCAATTTATAATAATCGGCTGAGTTATAGTTTGGCTGGCACCCGACCTGTTATGAAAAAACTGGATAAAACAAATTGCAATTTTCTATTTAGATCGGTTGGTACATTTGGGAAGATCCACGAGCAGCAATGGGTAGAAACGAAATTTAAACACACTTAATGGACATTCCTTTCCTTGCTCAGTCATTAGGGAAGAAGTCTACGCGGCAATCGGACGCCAATTTAAACAGCTGCTATATTTGACGTACAACAACGCGTCGAGTAGGTGGAGTGTTGTGGTTACCTTCTGCATACGGCCGGGGCCCACTGCTGGTGTTGCCGGGTTTCGTATGCTGAGCTCTTTTCGTCTCACGCTGGACTTGGGCTTCGCTCGATCCTCCTTCAAAATTAAGAAATAAAACAAAACGTCAGTCTAACGACTACTTTCAGAAGACATGCAGATGTAACGGCGCAAATACAAACACAGCAGCACATCTTCACTGCCAGCGCCTGGAGTCTAAGAGAATATATGAAAGACACTACCTATCTACTTGTACAAAGGTCGCGAATAAACGATTTGTTATTGTTGTTGTTATTGAGCTGCTTGTTCAAGATAAATGAGATACGCATTGCTAAAACTATATATGCGTGTACGTATGAACATCTTGGCGGGACCTACCTGTACGACGTCGGGGGTCGCTTCGTCCAGAGTGGCGAGAACAAACGTGGAGTCAAGATGGCTCAGTTCACCGACCTCGGCAGAAGTTAACTTAACAATTACGTGCGCTCCGGGTCTGCAACGTAGCGGTTTATAGAAATTGGCGACCAGAACAGTAGGTAAGAGAGGCGAACAAGGCACCCAGATTAGATAGGTATGTAGGTGTGTCGTATTTCAGCCGACTTTTATCGAACGCACGTAAGATCAACGATTGAATAGACGCATTTCGATATTGACGCTTATTCCTTCTTAAGACAAAAAAGCGCCGCTGCTGCTGCACAGCGTAGCATGGTGAAATGCGGGCTATAAACAGAAACTATGAAGCTATGAAAGGAAATCGTGAAAACAACCAACAATCGTGGAAATCACCATCCTCTTTTTCTGTGGGTAAAAATTACCGATTGGCTCACGAATAATAGTAATAGTACATGGTAGCAGACATGCGTCAGCTTGCAGTGACTTGTCCACTACACGACTTGGAACTGTTCTCCTGAGGTTCTGCACGACTTGTCTCAGTCCTATGAGTGGCTAGCTTAGAGAATGAAACATATACCATGCAGATGTTCCTTTAATAAAATCTAATGTATTACTATAGCAACTTTCATGTTGCATACAAAATAAGTTGGAATGGCAAATGTTAGCCTTCAAACAGCGATCATGTGATTGAGCATTATACTGAGGCTACATTCATCTGCTAGAGAACGCCCGCGTAAGTCCAATGTGGCCATGGTATGGCCTGGCTAATCAGCCAGAGGTGAAGTGATGAAGCATATAGTAACTCACCAGCCAACACCCACAAGATTGTGACAACAAGCCTCATAAGCTTTGAGCCCACATGCCAGGCGAATAAAATAAAACTTTAACCGTACTTTAACCTGTTGCCCAGTCCATATTTTGTATTCCACAAGTCCAGAATAAAAGTATAAAATCATTTGCTCTGTTCCGGATATACGTCAGATATAGCTATACATATGTGACTATAGTCTGCCCGAGAAAGACTCGTAAAAGCCAAATTTAGTGCCGACTTACTTGTCGTAGTGAATGCTAACATCTAAGCATTGCGCCTCACTATAGTTGAGGATCGTCTTGAACGTTTTCAAAGAGAACGTGATGTCCATAGCCTGGAACGCGTGAATCGGTTACGTTAAGGCATCATTTGACACAAAGCACATATCCTAGACAACGTTCTTACAAAACGGCTCCTTTCAGCGTAAATGGGAATCGAATACCGCTTATCCTTGCATATTTTTGCCACCATCGGAACGACATCAATTTCCGCCTCTTATTTTTTACGCAAAAAGAATGGCATCGCCTCGGTATTGAGACGTTTCTGTTGATTTTTGTCATGGCCGACAACAGCTTAGTCTATCACAACCAGGGGCAGCTAGATGCAATTGCCTTTGTTCTACTTTCAAATAATCTGCCAACTGTAAGGAGTTACCCATTGCAGACAAACAAAGACAAATTACTTATATATATATATATATATATATATATATATATATATATATATATATATATATATATATATATATATAGGTAAACGTGTTCATTTTCAGCCTAGAACAACCCTGGCCTGCACCATTCGCCAAGCGATCCCAAAATTGAGATCGCTTAGCCCCATATATATATATATATATATATATGAGGCGAGCACTCCCCAGTGGGCAAGCGTATTGTAAATGATTAATAGATCATCACTATATGTTCTATACATTGGGCGTAAACAAGTGCTATATAAAAAAAAAACAATATATAAATAACTACTTTCCTACTGCTTAGACTATACCATCACCTCTCGCTTTTATTGTTTATCAAAGTGCCGTGACTAGCCAGCACATTTTCTCCAGCACTCTTTAGACACAATGTCGTGATTGCAGCATATGTGACTAGGTAGTGTATAGAATTCACCAATCAACCAGCAGTATTTATAGCCATTATTATTTGTTTATGTAAGTCTAACAAATATTACGCTTTGAACTCGTACTTATTGTAAGGAATAAGGTGTGCGACAGTTCGATTTAGGGAAACGTACCTCATCAGGAACGTCAAATGACTCAAACTCTCTTCTTTCAAAAGTAACACTTGAGTGCGGAACTGCCAAATCTTGTTCAGATTCATCGACGAAGTTCCGAAGTGTTAGCTTGTCTGAAGTTACTGCTAAGGTCACCTGAATATCAGAACCGCAGACTTGTCATTAGTTACGAGTAAGTGGTGCATTGGATCTTTTATCACAAGGTTATGCCGATCGACAATATTACGGTGTCACAAGCTATATGCCAATTTAACGAGTAATTTTAGTATCCTATATCACCGACAAAGCGTGAAGCAATAATATGTATTGTACCTATTTTTCGCTTGACATATCACCCTTTTATATTAGGGGCGCTTGGAGCGGCAGCAAAAACGGGCATGTTGAGATTTGTAGTGTTTCCCCAACAGTCCTTGTGGCAACATGGTCGCTAACTCTCAGCGGTACCGTTTATCATATATTCTCTCAATAAGCATCACTCGAAAAATTTAATCAACAACAAGGATGGAACCGGCCACACCCCGGTAGATGACAATCATAACTAGCGCACTAGCCCCCTGGACCACGCCGCCGTATAAGAACATGGTCCTCTAGTTTGTGGATCCTTTATTTAGAAAAAAATGTATTTAATTATATGCTTTGGCACGACAATCAATTGAGCGACTGCACGGAGCACCAGGTTATTTTAAACAGAATAAACGTCTAACTGATGATAATGTTATTCCGCCGGTATATTAATGAAACATAAATAGTGTTGGTAACAAACATATTTATGCGTACGATAAACTCGGAGAAGCCGTGCCCAGCGGAATACGACAACATCTCAGCTTATCGATACGATTTACATAGCAAGGCACGCTTAAATCATACTTGTATCACTTAAACACCGCTACTTTGGAAAGATTCACTTGACGTAAACTACGTAAAATAAGGCCAACATATTAGATCAGCCGCAAAACCTGGTACCTCGAACTGATCCTTATAGGTGAGGGCTGACTAAAAAACGGACTTCACCAACTTAGCCTATAAGAACTAACTCGAAATTATGTTTTCTTTAACTCGGTCACAGAACTTTGTGGGGTGCCGAAAGCAGGCATGGCGAAATAGCATAATCGTGATTACGTTGAAATCGTTAGAGCAATTGATGCAATGCACGTTGCTTCAAACTATAGTATGTGCTTATTCTAACGTTCGCGCTCCAGAAAATTATGAAGGACGACCTGCAGGACACCTGCTCTACTGGGCATAGATGCAGTCTAGGTGGGCTATCAATCCACTCGAGTAAGCGCAATTTACTTAATGACATTTCCTAAAGATCTTTAATTAAGGACGTTTCTTTAACGAAGCTATTTAATTGGGGACGTTTCCTATGGATCCTTTGGACATGGTCGGCATGAGGAGAGAAACAGGACCTACACTCACCTCAACCACTTTTGAAGGAAATTGTGATACGACGTCTAGAAGTAATCGGGCAGGCCCTAAAAATGTTTAAAAAGTAGATTAAACAGAGAAGAATTCCCGTGTATTAGAAAATGTGCGTGTTCCCTAAAGAGTAATTGCCTGTAAGCAAAATAATTAGATCATGCACTTCAATACCTTAGTCTAAAAGAGCCCACCAGAGTCAAACAAGTATAAGTTAGGAATGGCGAAGCTACCTAGCTTTAAAAATGCTAATGCTATGCTAGTGCTTTATCGTGTCCACGTTGCCAAAACGTGTGTTTTCAAGACGTACGTAAGCAATGCCCACAACAGGTGAAGCTCGTACCTTTAATAAAATTAGGATATTTCTTAATGTCGACGTTGTACACGAAATTATGCCCGTCGATCAATCGCACATGGTACACCTGCAGCAGAAAATAACTTGCATTAAGTGTAATCCACTTCTATTATTTTCGCGATGCGCAACTGACTATTTAACGTTAACAATCAACTGACTATTTAACAAATTTAACGTTAGTAAATGAGGAAAAGCGTCGCAAATGTCACAACGTTAATGCTAGAGGTAAATACACGGCTGTATGCGTAGGATAATATTACTAAGAAAAATCAGTATTTCATTTTAAACAACGATTTACTTATTTTTGCCTTATATCCCTAGATGCCTTGCGCTACTTGACTATGCAAACTAAATACCGGTATAATAACAATAACAATAATATTAATAATAATGATGATGACGATGATGATGATGATGATGATGATAATAATAATAATAATAATAATAATAATAATAATAATAATAATAATAATAATAATAATAATGCATATAGTAGAACAAAAATCACCCGCCACAAATACGAAACTATTTATTACAAGTATTACCGGCACTTTAAATCTAATGGTAAAATACGCACCTAATATCATGTCGCACATAACAAGCATTTCATATTTGATGGAAGGGATCCATTTACAAATGTCCATTATATTGAAGCGCCAGACTTTCAGCAGCGCGTTCGTACATAATTCCATTCATACATATACGAATATCGGTAGTGTGTCTTGTGTTCAAAAGATCCTTCCAAACAAGAGCTACCGGAAAATAAACTAGCGAAAAAAGAAGATATCTAAATGTTTATGCGTATCACTATAAATATTGCTTAATTTTTCTTAGCTACCCTTCAAGATTACTTGGGCCGGATGACATTATCGGCTCAGCATTACACTAAGTTCGAATGTGTCAATGAGTCTCATACATAAGCACCGTAACAAGGCCATTTAAGTGGCCGTAACATCATTAACGCCAGCAAAATAACTAGGGGTATGGTGACGATTATTAATGCTACTCGTGCTACCTCTCTTTTACCCCGTATTTAGTGAATTCCGAAAATACAATACTATCCGACGAGCATAAAGTGGTAATATAGACTAAACATGTCACTGCGTATAAACTATATAATTAAAGTACAAATCCCTACCCATGAAAATCGATTACTACAATCATTGTGTTACGTTATTGTTGAAAACTAGACATTTTGCCAACCTTGACGATGTCCGCGCGACACACAAATCGAATTGTCAATGCCTCCTTCGAAAACTGCAGCTCGCACCACTGCAGGTGGCGCTCGAAGCCTGCCGTGAAACGAAATGCCAAAAGAATGCCGCCCTTTGTGTTCACATTGGCTGCCACACATATCACATACAAGTAATCATCGAGTAAGAGAAACGCACAGTTGAAGTTAGAAGTACCGTCTCCTCGTTGCCATGCAACCAACTGAACTTTTACAAATCAGATGGGATGTGTTAGACCCAGTTATAAGAAAACCCAATCACGAATTTCGCTACAAGCAATACGAACGAAAGATAACGTACAGTAAGTCGTGCACATGTGACATAAAAACTATCCTCCTCTGTACACGTGATGGCCTTAGGGGTCACCGAATCACCGATATCAGAAAAGTTATGGGCAATGCTGGCCCACTGTACTGAAGCCAAGGTTCTGATATTTCAACGAACATATATATAAACTTTACCTGTAAACGGGGAAATACCACCGCATTCAATGAAGAACTCCCTACTGAAGTTGAGACAACCAAAAGCGCTCTTAGCAGTGTTGGCAGCCTGTAGGGAAAGGGTATCACCTCCCGTCGACGTGATGACGAGCTCCTCACCAATCTATTCAACACAATACAGTACAATGTACACCTTTTATATATGAAGAGATATGAAGAATATAATAAAGTTACAGGTAAAGGATGTAAGGTAAAGTGTTTTCAATGTAATATCATCAAATAATCCGAGCACGTCTCCGCTGTTTATGAGGGACCGTCATCATGCGAAAGTGCCACTACATTTGTAGACACTTCAGAACGTGCATAACAGTTGCGGTCTATGTAATGTATTCCCTCAATATATATATATATATATATATATATATATATACATACAAATATAGGTGTGCAGAAAGCAGGGGTAGCTAAACGATAGACAGTGATGAAACAGTAGCGTTTATGATGAGCATTGATTATGTAAGCAATATATTTGTAAAATTGAACGCAACTCTCTCTGTACATATATATATATATATATATATATATTCACTTGCTTTTCTTCTAACTTTATCTCTTGCTTATATAAGGAGTATTCTTTTTAAGAGTTAAGCAATACAGGCCTAAGTGTATTTATACAGTACCCACCTTTGCAAGTGCTTGCACCGATCTGCCAAATATTTTGGCGCCAACTGCTGATAGTGTTAGCTTCATTGCTTACTTATCTTCTTATCCTAAAGACTGAGAAAAAATGATAGTTATATATATATACACTTCGCAAGTATTTATATATATAACCTGTATGAATTAAATACCAGTATTTGCGAGCAAGGGTCAACCTAAATAAATATAATCATAGAACAAAATAGTAATGGGGCACGTGCTACATCTTCTTTCCAACAAGACATTATTCGTCCGATTGCTCAGTGTGTCACGTTTCATCAGTCGCGTCAGCCACCACAGTACAGCAACATCAATATCAGCGCTACTAAATTACACCTCTGTAGAAGACCACCACATATGAATCGGATTTGTCAACGTCATGTTACGAGCACATAACGACACAGAAACGCAAGTTATTTTACTTAGAAAAACAGTTACCGTATCAGGGGTATATGCACGTCTGGCGAATTTCGCCTCAACGCTGATTAGCCTTACTTTAAGAGAATCGAGCGCTACTACAACATATTCGCTACGAACATCTGTGTTGTTGATTTTTGTCAATAGGTTCGATAAAAATAATAATCATAGTAGTAGTAAATAGAAAAAACAGGGTGAATAATGACTTGGCTTAGGGGGTCAGATCAGTCAGGACACTTTCTCCGATTGCACACTACCCCCGCTGCCAAATGATTTCCAAATACAGCTAAGGCCACAAATACCAATCACTTAAGTTCATCTTTCCTACAATAAATTTTCCTAGCTTGCGTTGCCCATTGCAAGAAAGATGTTTTAAAGATACACATAATATATAGAGAGACTCTGTTAGGAATAAGTCTGCCAGACAAGACGCCCTTTTTTTTAATGGGAGGGTTGGATGGTAATGCACTATCTCTTTTTATTGAGACATCTGTGCTCCCCTGCTGTTTTTTTTTCGATCATGGTCGATTTTTAATCCACTCTGGCGTTCACATTGTTTAAATTGGGAACCATGAAAACCAATTTAGGAGTGGCCGGTCTGGGTCTCGAACCCAAGCCTCCCGAATGCAAGGCAAAGGCTTTTGCCACTAAGCCATCTTGCTCGGTATTAAATAGTCATTATTGGTGTATATATTAACTGCGCGAATATAAGGTCGCCAAACATTGCAACGCCATGCTTTACATAATTAATTTGAAGAAGAGAGATAAGTGGGCTACGAAATACAGAAAATAACCGCTACTTGTTGTATATATGCGTATATATCAACCATTGTTAGACTGAGGTTTTATTCGCTTCACGAGTAATCCATTTTCACTTGTCGGCACATTCGGTCTTTTTCCGGAATTCTCCCGGTAAAACTACACTTTTATACAGACGCTGGACTGTGCAGGTTGGATAATCCGGACTCTCGACCACAATCGAGCATAACATGACATATATATATATATATATATATATAACACATATATTGAAACGATATGTTGAGAAAAGCTGTCTCATTTATAAATTAAGAACCGCCGTCTACAGCAGAATCAGCAGTCGAGATAACACCCGTAACAGAAACGTCAAAGCAATCCACGCACGACTTCGAGGGGCAAAATTTAGACACCAAACCGGTATTATGCCGGTTTCAGTTCGAACATCCTGGTGACCGCCATTTCATTGCCGCGCTTGCAGTGGGGATCTCCGCTCTACAGTCACCGGCAGCGCAAAAACATTCGAAAGTTGAATCATCTGGCCAGCAAAAATCATGTCATCATCACCGGTACTGTTGTTAGCTGATTTTTATGAAAAAAAGTTTTATTCTTATTATTTACAATATTGTTCGCAATAATATCATATATTAATGTCAACTATGCGTTATTACAATTACATATTACTTTATATAGCCTCTACTGAGTAGAAGCAACATGTTCGAAACATTTTGACTAAAACTTTTTGGAACGGAATAATTAGAGGCCAGGCTGCGCAACAGCGCTAGCATCCGCTTTAGAAAACGGTCTAAAAAGTTTCGAATTAAAAAGCTCTCAGGGAAGCCCGTTCACGCTTTTTCGGCGAAACAGAAATTTCAGATACCGGACTTATTGAAGTTGTTCTATTGTCACAAACTCCAATGTGCAGAATGCCTGGACGTCATCTGGTTTGATAGTGATTTGCTTCTAATGTCACTGTTCTGCACTGCCTTCCAAGAAAGGTCCCTAGCCAGAGTGTCGGCCACTGAACGGGGGCAGCGCCAGGTTTAAAAGTAACCGCCATAACCAAATTCACCAAAGTTCGACAGGCAGCAATGATACAATAATGCCCAATAGAATATGGCTCTAAGTAAAACAACAACAGCTGAGTGACGTGAGTGTTCGGCCAAAAGCAAGCCCATCCAATCAGAACTGAGAATTGTTCCAAACGGCACGCCGGCGTTTGGGAGCGCACCGCATTTATTATGACAAACAGTTCGAGCGTTTAAACAATTTAAACAATAAACAATACGTATAGCTCGGGTTTAGGGAGAATGAATTCCATTTTGGTGGCATTTCCAAGTGCATTTTCTTGTCTTGTGGAGCTGCGTGCATCAACGTCTATTCGAAGGGTGTATACAACACACTCACAGTAGGGTTGTAGGGAAAGGGCAAGTTTTGATCAGTTTGAAGCGGCTTTGACGCCGGTCGCATCGCGCGCGAATCAGCTGTGCGATTAGCTCAGTCACTGGCGGATTTGTTTAGTTCGTTTTTCCGTTAAAAAAAACAGGCGGTCACATGCGCATGCATGCGGTGAAATGTTACATCCACCATGTCTTACCAAATGAACGAAATGCCACCCTCACCGTTCCAGCGTAGTGCTATTATAGCCGTTAGGCAATTAAATCTAAGAAAAAAAGCCGTGAGTCACTAATCTGACTTGAACATATTTATATATATATATATATATATATATATGGTTCGATAAAAACTAAGTATGCTTTATTTGTCTGTCTATATTGAACCCGTACGTAGACATATGCGTGCACCTGTGAAGAACACACGAATATTATAGCAAGTTCATATAACATAAAAAAGTTATATAACTAGATCAATACAAATAAATCAATATGACAAGTTCATATTGTTACATACTTGTTTGTATATGCATAAACATTCCCTACGAAGTGGGGCACCGTCACCTTTGTTGCAGATTCGAGTCTAATATTAGGTGGGAGTACGTCACGTTTTTGACGTGTGTCAGTCAGCTGAGCTGTGACTCTCTGAAGGTCAATTTGTCGTTCGTTTTTTTTCTCTAACGTTTCAGCATGAATATGAGTAAGTTGTTCTTACAAGTACGTTTACGTAAGCTGTTATACGACAATTTCCTGAATACTGTTACTAGAGAATAGGTCGCTAGTAATGTGTTTGTCGCGGCTATTAATGACACACACACAAACACAATTGATCAACCCTGCCGAGTAAAGTCGGCCTCTCAAAGATTCCGTGATTATGTCCTATGCAGAGCGGTTTGTTCTGAGATTGAAGCGACCCATTGAAAGGCAATAATGGCCTCTCAACGGCCGATCGCCAGCACAAAGGATCCCACGCCGCTGGGGTCGGCGGTCACACAAACTCAGGGCGCAGCAGTGGCGTCACTCGAAGGCTCGAACAATTTCTTCGGTGTCTACCTGCTGTTCTGCACGACACCTCAGTACCTCGGAGACACGTACATCGGCTTCACGATCGACCCCAGCCGACGCATCAAGCAGCACAATAAAGGCGTAACTTCGGGCGGCGCGTACACGACGAATCGAAAGGGCTCGTGGTAGGTCACTCGCCGAAGAGTTCATTTGCTACTTCATAATGAATTTGCTACTTTATAATGTATTTGCTACTTCATTATGTATTTGCTACTTCATAATTCATTTGCTACTTCGTAAGTAATTTGTTACTTCATAATTCATTGGCTAATTCTTTGCGGCTTAACTGCTATTGACTAGTTCGTAGCGACGAGGTCGACTGCTAGCTTCTATTACTACTACTACTACTTTCTTATCCTCATTCTTGTTCAGTTTTCTTGACGGCCGACGCTGCTACGATGACATTGTTCGCTTGGCTTATTATATTTGCCCACAGCTCTATGCAGAGATACGGCTCTGAATTTTCCGTCTGTCCGGCCTAATAATATAGCATGCGGATACGACGTGGTCATTAGATAAATAGTAATTGCCTGGACTTTCCCGACACCTGCACTAATAATAATTTGTTGGATTTGCTAGAATCACAACTGTAGACTGATAACACAAATATTAAAAATAATCATCATCATCATTTAATCGTCAATTGCGACAACAAATGCTCAGTTTGACTTTGCACTTCTTTCTGTGAAACGGGATAAATCTCACTGACATTTTAGGGACATGACATTAGTCGTTCACGGATTTCCCAACGATAAGAGCGCTCTACGCTTCGAATGGTCGTGGCAACACCCGAAGAAATCTCGGAGACTCGCACATGTGCCTAGTCGAAGGTAGATCTCAATAATACGTTCGCAGTACATATACGAGTATATACACATATATTGGGTCAACAGAAAAGTTTTTTCGGAAAAAAAAACCGGGAAAACCAAAAAGACTTTTTGGTCTTCAAAAAAGTTTTTTCGAAAAAAACTGGGAAAACCGAAAATACTGTTTGGTCTTCAAAACAATTTTTGCGGGAAAAACGAAACAAAACGAAAAAACTTTTTGTAGACCTAATATATATATATATATATATATATGTTTTTGTGTCTTTGATACAATTACCTCATTTGTATGTACATGTTCATAATCAACTAACATGGTTTGTGTGTAAACGATTTCGCATTTCTAGGTATAAGAAGGAGACAAAGTTCGAATATGCTCTTCGGGTTCTTTCCGTTATGCTCTCAGTCGCTCCCTGGAAGCGTCTGTCCCTCACTCTGCAGTGGCTCATGCCAAAGTACATCAAGGTGTGTACAAATATGTGTACCTGGTGTTGACAGATTATGTATCCGCAACAGGGGGCCAGGCTAGGGTTTGATTAAGTGGTATGGATAAAACAAAAAACTTTAAGACAGCGGTGTCGTTTCAGTGCTAACAATAGTAATAGTAATTATAATAGATTAGGCCCTATGGCACCCATGGAATCGATGGCAGTGCGGTTAGAATACAACCTCTACGAAATGTACATGCAGTACATATAAGGCAAACCTGTATACAATATATAACCTAATGGTGTACGGTCAGTCGGCCATTGGCCATGAAAATACATTCAAGTGAAAAAAGGCCTGAATGTGCTACTCTGTAGAGTAACGCGCGTCATTTATGTTTCTCAACAGGAACTTCCGCTGGCACCTCCGTCTCACATGGCAATCATTCGGCAAGAAGTTGATCTTCCTAAGTACCCTCGGTAAGTTTTCGACGGCCTATATGTAACATACGGTTGGTATTTATACATTATTTCCGTTTTGCTTGCGTCGAGGTTTTCGTGAGATTTAAAAATAGTTCTGTACATATAAAACAAAAAATAATTTTTAAACTGTGTCTGAAAAAAAATATATGAACATATTTGTAAAGATTTTCCGTAGACTGGCGTGTACGGTTTTTTATGTCATGCTAAATTTTAATCCACTCCGGCATATACCTGTTTAAATTTTAAGCCATGAAACCAATCTAAAAGTGGCGGGCTGGTCTCGAGCCCAGTCCTCCCGAATGCAACACAAGTTTTGATAAGCCATTTGCTCGGTTATATAATATATATATATTAATTTATATATATATATATAATATATATATATATATCTGCAACATTTAGCCGAAATTGGCTGAAGTAAACTCACAATAAATAATTCCTGACTAAACTTTTACAACAACCAAGTGCAATAAAACTTCATTTTGTTTTACTCGCTGGTCATCTCGCCACAGAGAGAGAGGATGGAGAGAAAGTAAAGTTACCCCTAAGATAAAGATGATCTTACGAGTGTTTTACAACGAGAGTACTTTTTTCACCCCGTTACTTGTCGCATCCGCATTATCATAATGATCAATCGTTATCAATAATAACGTGCGTAAGTCTTCTTTTCCTTCTTCTTCTTCTACTGCCTATTCTCCTTCTTTACTTTACTGTTCGCTTGTGTTCTTTTTCCTTTGCGTTAGGTCGCATCCGGCGTCGCCAGCTGACGGTCCCTGTCCACTGTGTCAGCGTTCGCTTGCCGGCTCTGTATGCTGCCGGTGCACCAACTGCTCGCCATTGGCTGCCGCCGCCGTTCATCTGCGCTGCTTCGCCCAACGTTGTCTAGCGGGCTCGCGCGAGCCAGCCATGCTCATTCCGATCATGGCCAAGTGTCCCGACTGCCGGTCGGAGAAGCCGTGGAACAGCTGGATCAGGGAGAACCTCTGCCAGGTGGTTGAGGCCACCGAGGACGCGTAGCCATCGTGACGGGGACGGTGCTGTCGTCATTGATCTTTCGTCTTGTCACTCGATTCAACATGCTCATGTCTCGCCGTTCACGCCCCTCACGTAGGTCTGGTCTCCTACGCCTAGCGACGCGAGGCGACCAGGGCTCTTCTCGGTGGGAGTGTGAACATACATTCCGCAGCAACCTTTGCGAAATTTTGCATTTTGAGGATATTCTTGTGTAGGCATGCATGAGACGGCCGTTATTTTAGTTGAGGCGTGATGACGTTTTGTACGTAGGAGTGTATATATCTATATATGTATAGATCTATATATATATATATATATATATATATATATATAGAGAGAGAGAGAGAGAGAGAGAGAGCTATCTACCTTCATGTATATACGCATGTGAATGAATGAATGGCATAGTTGACACACAAACATATTTGCAGAAATATATATATATATATACAATCTTTTTTAAAAGTTTAAGCACGTCTATTAGAGTGACTTCTACCGCCTTTTTTGCTTATTTGTGGGCAGTGCTCACTAACTAGATTGCCACTTTGAATAGACATGCTTTTAATTAGTATTGAGTCGGATGTATGTATCAATGTAGTAATTGTTAGCATATTTAAGTTGCTATTCTACAAGCGTTGGCGTAAACAACGTTGTAAACTACTGTATATATAGGTATGCATATTGTATATTTGTATATATATGCCACGTGTTACCATATGCTTAAGTTTAGACTAATGGCGCAATTTTGTATAGGGAAAATAAATGTCGGAGTCAACCGTAGTACCGCTTTACCCTTTGCGTTTTTCTTCTTCTTCTTAGCTTTGTTGATCAGAGCGATTGAAATGCACATTCTACGAGCAATCGTACCGACGGCATAATGGACCCAAGTTTAATGCTATTTGCTTTCTTCTTTATATTCGCTCGAGGAGTTCTCTGCTGGCCCCCACGCCTAAAGAACATTTTAATAGATTTCAGGTAGCCATCCTTGTCAGATGCCTATCTGCGAACTCGCGTAGAATTATAAACGCAAAACGTTGTTTTAGGATGTTCTTATCAGGCCTATACGGCCTTGAATCATATCTTCAATGCTTCTCAGAGGGCCGGACGCGTTAAGGTATATAGGGTTTGCCCAACGGTCCTTGCCACAGCATGACCACTGACTCTCAGCGGTATATAGTTTATCATCTATTCTCAATGAGCATCGCTCAAAGAAAATTCGATCAACAACAGAGCTCGAACCGGCGACACTCCTGTAGATGATAGCCATGATTCGCACTAGCCCCCCCTGCGACCACTCTTGAGGGCAATGCATTTGGCATTCATGGTGCTCTTGTCAGAAGAACTGAGCTGTTCCTATAATTGAAAAACCGCGACACAACTGTACAATACACCTGAACAGATTTTTTATATGCGTCTAGTTAGGTTCAAACGTTATTTCAGCAAATACACCAATACACACAGTAAGCCTTAAACACTAAGTATAATCTTAAAGGTATGCTTGCGCGTAAAGGCATCGCAAGTTATATTATCATTAGGGTATTTTAGTGATTTGTTAAGTAAGGTAAGCCACCCCTCGTCATTATTGGGTGGTGGCTTACTTATACTCAAGGATTATAACTTGAGTCCTGACTCTGTTCTGTCCGTAGAAAGTGCAAATAGAGCTCTTAAGTAGGCCCTCTAACAGCTTGCGAAAAAAAGTATGTTATATGGACAGAATAAATGCTGGATTGGCCAAATCCCTTTTATCACGCGGCAAAGTAGGATGCAACTCCAGATAGCCACAGATTGCTCCCGGGTTATAATGGGCCAGATAGCCACAAATTGCTCCCGGGGATAATTTTTTTAGAAACAACGGATTTGTTTGTAGGCCACTGGGCGCAAACGTACCTTGTGTGGTAGCGGTAGCACTATTTAGATCTTAAATGTCGATTATATTATATTTATAAACTGCTATGCTTAGGCGACGAAATTACTTATTGAGTCATTATGTTTAGTTATTTAAAGAAATAGCCAAACTTTGCCTCCACCAGTGCGTAAGTCACGCTTTTTGTGAATCTTCGATGCATTGCCAAAATGGTTAGATAGAATATCCCTTCTTCACTAACTGTAAGCATGCGCTGGCTAATCCAGATCCTCGTCATATGATCAGCGACAATCGAATATGACTGTTGAAATGGATGCCCCACGGCGAAAAAAACGTTAAGCCGTCTCAGTGTGTTTAGCAATGGCACGTGTGATAGGAGAACCAAGAGTTGTTGCCGCCGCTCGATGTGATTACGTTTACGCTCTGCCAGAGAGCGCACTGATGGTTAACGTACTTAGACTGCAAGTTGGTGGTGGGGTGCACATGGGCCACAAGCTTCACCACTTTGAGAACTCCACCACCCACCTATATATATATATATATCAAGAAATAGATGTATTCCAAGTAGGAAGATAAGTAATTATGTATGAGTAAGTGTTGCAGACTTATTGCTGAGGCAATCAAGACCATGTGGTACTTCAAATGCGTAGCACGAAGCACGTTGTAACAAGCTTTGCAGAGGAGATTGCTGCCGTGATTGACGTAAACGGCCTCTGTGAACTGTGATTTTCGTATGACCTGCAACACCTTAAACACGTCAAATCGAGCAATTTTCAGGAAGGCCTCGGGAACGCGTGCACCCCATCTGTCATTAACGTTCGCGTGTTCTCCCAGCCAGGTGGAATACTGATACCGAACATACGGGTCGTTCAGTGTTTGCCACAAGCCCAGTGAATAACACTTAGTAGAGTAGGTAAACAACACTTATGCTCTTAGTGGCGTAGATTGTAAATGAGGGCTCGTACATACAGTTAATAGCGCGAATAGTGCCGCAAAGGTATCCCGATAGCTGGAGAAGGTCCCGGTCAAGGTTGAACGAATAATACGACAAATAATAACAGCTTCGTTGCATGGAATGGTCAGCAAAAAATATCTCTGTAGGTCCATCAGGTATCTGTTCAAGCAAGCAGACACTGTCAATATTGGGTAAATCTTGATCTTATTATTATTATTATTTTCATTGATAGAAGCCTCGGATTGCGTTAGCAAGTACTCGCAGTCAAAGTTCCAACATTTTAAATATAAGAGTTAACCCCGACCACATGTTCAGGGAAGGTCGAACCCATCGACAGGCTAATTTTACCGACATGGGATTAGGTAGGTATATATCCCCACACCAATAGGCACCATACGTACATACCAGCGGTTACAAGCACATACTATACAGTGAGCCGTTTTTCAAGCCTTTAAAGAACGAGACATGCCTTGAGATGAGCGTAGAATTTACAGGACTTACAGCCCACCTTTTGCAGGGTGCTTGCGCAATATTAATTTTCCAAGGCAGTGAACGATCTAGAGGACCGATAATCGAAACAGGCCTTTCTTTGTTTCATGTTGCGTATCTGGTCAACCAGATTTACGGTGTTCCTGCTACTAAACATCCTGATAAACTGAACATGTTTTCTTGACAACTGAGTGAAAACGCTTGAGAGGTTTCCCTAAGTTGCCGTACATTGAAAATGTAATTACTAGGATCGACATTGATACAGGCGCAAATATGTTACTTTGGTAAGCCATAGCTTTTAGTAACCCGAGTGGCCGACATCTGCAAACGCGAACTCATCTACGGAATACGTCGAGGCAAAGTTTCTGTAAAGAAGATTCGACAAGTTTAGTTAGATGTTCCTAAAACATGCGCTTAGACAGAACCTAAATCTTTGGCACTACCAGAAATGGCCAAGGGTCTAATATTCTTTATATAACCCGTGCTTGAAAGAACTACTCTCATTGCAAAATGGTTTGTGTTATTCTGAAAACATATGATATTCTAAAACCTGCTTCAGATACCTCGTCGGCTACACCTGCTTGCTTTAAATTCATTTCCTTCGTAATAGCGAAGACATCTGCGCATTTTGCAATAAACTCGCTTTGAGGGCCGTTAATATTTTCAGAAGCATCAATCGAAAGGCCTAAAATTTCTCTTAATCGCCTGGGTCTTGGAGGTCCACAGCCCAGATATAAGGAACGCAACGGATATTGCATAGTCGCAATGCAGCAGCGTTGGCACATCGCTGCAAGTACACACGTTTGTCACATATCCTTACGGAATGGCATGGATTTTTACAAACCGAATTAACAACATACGGAAATTAAAACACCCACATACGAACAACATCCAGCGTTTTCGTAAAGCACGAAAATATCTCAGCTGACGTGTCAACCTGTCGTTGGAGTAACAGAATGCACGACACTAGAAGGCAGAAGTAGCTGAAGGCAAATAACGGATATAAGAAACATTCTCAAATAATGGATTCGTAGACCAAGACGAATGAGAAGGAGACTCCCACAACAGGGTACACTGGCAGCAGCAGCAACACTGAATAGCATCGCGGTTAACTCGATATCTCTTGCGTCAATAATTTACGCGAGATGATCTGCAACCTCTTCGAATCAAGGTATTTCTCGGCCACAGTAGTACCGCTCCGGATGGCTCCGATTGACTTAACCAGGATATCATCAGCGTAAATACCACCTCAGCGGCGTTTCGACAAACTCTTGACGCATGTACATAAGTGGCAAGATCATCACAAATAACTCTAAACGACACGCATCTCAGTGGATCTTGCTGCAGTTGCTACTATTTTGCTTTATCCCAAAAACCTTCCTCCTTCTCGTCCACCCCGGCCTTGACGCATTCAATAAAAAAAAACTGCGTACAACTGGACGGGCTACTGCGCGCTCGGCCGACAGCAAAACGTGGATGATGGCTGCTTCTATGCCTGCTTCCCATGGCCCGCCTAGATGACACGACACGCCGTCGACAAGCGGGATCTCGAGATAACCGGCTTAAAGCCACTTGTTACAGTCACTCATGGGTTGACGCTCGGATTACGTTCGTCGCCTCTATGCACTCTCCTCTATGACTGGCGAACGATTGTTTTACTATTGGCGGCAGCCAGCTGGCGCCGATGGCTGTCGTTGTCGCCGTCGTCGTTGTCGTTATTGCTGCTGCTGTTATGAACAACAAAACAAAACAACAGCCAAACAGACCGACACCGACGAGCACGACAAACAATAGAGGCGTTACGGTTTTTTCTTCTTCTGTTTACGATCTACCACCAACTATGATGACGAATAAACAACAACAACGACGACGAATGCAACAACAGCAACAACAGATCGTTTTTTTTCGCGCGCTACAATTCGAATTTGCCCGCCATGCGCACGGATTGCGGCTGACTTCCGGGTGCGCTGGCGCCACCATCTGGCGGCGGGCGGGCGGGCGGGCGCGTATCAGAATTGACTGTCCGCCTGGCTGCTGCCGATTGTGGTACGTTTGTGGTTCGTTGTGGTGGTTTGCTACAGCATTTGACCGCCATTGTGTGTTGGTTGGCAGCACTGTGCTGGTTCATGCATGCATGCGTGCGTGCGTGCTTAGTTACTTGGTTGGTTGCGTGCGAGCCAGCAGCAGCAGCCGCAGCCGCAGCAAATAAGCAGGCGAGGTCTGTCGTGGTCGGCCTCATCGCAGTGATAGTAGTTAGTGTACCTGATTAAATGATCAAGTTGTAGTGGCGGGATGTGTCGCTAGTTGTTGCCGTTAGAGTTGTTTGATAATGGAGAATGTGTGGAGGACCTGCTGCAGCCGACAGCGAGTTTGACGATGAGACTGTGAAAATCGTCGTCGTCGTCGCCTTTCCCTTCTTCATCTTAGACATGTGCACGCACGTCCGTGTGTTGTCCCCACCAAACCAACAACCAACCGACAGACCGATCCATGGACGACAACAACAAAACCAACCGTACAAACAATCAACACCGTGCTAACGACGACGACAAGCAAGAGACATAATAGCAGCGAGAGAAGATATACCAAGATAGCAAGTGTTTGTGCATACATAGATGCATGCATAGCTGGGCGGGTGGGTGGTTGGTGATTATTGTGCGTGGTCTGCGATCAGCATGTCGTCTCTCTCTCTCTCTCTGTCTCTGTCTCTCGTGCAGTATAAGGCCAGCCTGTAGCTTCTACTAGCTGGTGATATTGTACTGCTGGTGGAGGTGGTGGTGGTAATACTGGTGTTACTGCCGGTTTCACTGCCGCTGTTTCTGTTGTGCGAAGTTTGTGCTGTCGTCGGCGTACGACACAAGTATCTCTCTCTCGCTCTGACCGAGACACATTGACGAAAAACGTGTGCTCCATAGAGTGTGCATGCAGGTAGGCAGACTCTGTCTGCCTGTTTTGCCTTCTTGCCTGTACTGCCGTTGTTAGCGTTTCTGCAAAAATTGAACGCCGTCTTCAACGATAACATCGGCGATAACAACAACACAAACGACAACTACAACGACAACAACAAAAACTACAACGACAGCAACAAAAACTACAACGACAACAACAACAATAATCATCATCATCATCATCATCATCACAACAGCAGCAGCAGCAGACGGACAAGGTGGTGGTTGATTGATTTTCTTTCATCAGTAGGAGCTGTTGTTACCTTTATACCAATCAGCACCGCAGATCAATGTTGTTGATTGAACATCATTGATTATTGCTGCTCAATAGCACCCGCTTTCCTGCCAGCCAGTCTACCTTCTAGCCAGAAGGACGAGGAAGAGCAGAAGAATCAGTTCAGCAGCAGGAATTGCTGCTGAACTGAGTTCTGTTGTTATTGTTGTTGCTATTGCTGTTGATAGCGGCTGCTTGAATGGACTTATCTGCCTAGCAGAAGATAGCCTTTATTCTCCTCCTCTCACGCTCTCGTTTTCACCGCCGATCTCTTTCTCTCTATATAGACCTTCTCTCGATTTCTGTCTGGTGCGGAGAAGTGGTGGTGGCGGTGGTTGGCGACAAACTGCAATCACTTTTGCAGCGAGATAAATTGACCGGGGTTCTGTTTTGATCGAGCTCTGGTCTGGTGTCGTGATTGAACAGACGGCCGATCAAACAGTCAATTTATTCATTCATCCATCGATCGATCGATCCATCCATCAACAATCATCATCTCTGCTCTATCATCAATCTAAATTTCCAGCAGCAGCAACAGCAACACATCGATACAACAAAAAACAACCGGCGCAGGTGCTGCTGCTGTTGTTGTGGTTGTTGTTGTTGTGGTTGTTGTTTCTGCTGCAGAAGCTGCCGGTGATTTCATCGGGCCATCAGGACAAAACATCGGATTCTCGTGGACAACGTGAGACGGCGTGCTTGCTTTAAAAGATCATTCGCTCGTGGTTGGGTTGTTTCGTCGTCGTCTTCTGCTGGGGGTGCGGCTAAGCGTCCGTCTGTAGAAAGAAGTAACAATCCTTAATTGAAAGAGGACCAGGTACTGGTTGAACTGTCTACTATATATAGAGTGTTCTTCTTCTTTGTAATGGATTCTGGCGTCCGTACTGTTCCGGACGGTGTTCGGTAACAACGACGACGGCGGAACCGAGCCGAGGTGGCCCGAGGATCGATCTTTGCCACAGCGCGACCTAGAGTTTGTGTGTAAGTGTGTGCGGAATGAAGTGCAGTGAGGTTGCGGTGAGGTGAGGTTGGGGTGAGGTGAGGTCGCGGTGCAACGGACGCAGGTGCCCATCACCTACTGCGCCAACCAACAATCCAATCCCAATCGCGATTGATCCATTCGAGATCGTCTTCAATCTCCTGACACTTATAGCAACAATTTGTTGTGCTTGTCGTCCACATAGTCGCAACAACAACAGCAGCAACAACAACAGCAGCAGCGGCAACAACAACAACAACAAATCAACGGTAGGGCGGCGATACGATGCAATTACTTGCAGTTTGTGCGTCGTGTGCGAGGGAGTGAACAACGTGTGAAAAAGCAGTGAAAAAGAAGATACATATCTTGAGTAAGTGACACAGTGGTTGGTGGTGGTGGTGGTGGTAGCTGCTCGTGTTATTGTTGTGCTGGTCGTTTGTTGTGCATTGAACAAAGCGTATTGTGGGTGTTGTTGTTGATGCAATTGATGTTGTTGTTGTTGCTGCTGCAGTTCTTCGTCTGATTACTGTTGTTGTTGTTGTTGGCGGTGGTGTTGGTGTTGTGTTCACCGCCGTGTTCCGCCGTCGTTATTGAGAACGAAAAACCTACAGCCAGTCTTTGGCAGAACCTAGACAAGTTGATCGCAATATTCGCATCGGATAGAACGCTGTCTATCGATAACGACAAACAACGACGACGACGACGACAATAACAACAACAACAACAACATTGACTCTAACCACAACAATAACAACCGAAAAAAACAATAACGAAGACGCTGCCACAAGAGCAGAGTTAGAACTCACGACAACGATCACACACACACACACCCAGAGACGACACATAGAGACACACCCGTAGAAAAGAAGCGACATCGCTAAGCTGATACATACCTCGTATACGAGGCGAACAATATTAGAATTGTCTTGTATCCTCGGAGAGGAGGACTTGCTTGTTGTTGCTGCTGCTGCACCAGTGACACCAGTGGTAGCAACCAGAACAAGCGAGTAACGAAGCGAGATTAACTACTGATATTGTTGTGGCACTCAGCTATTCGCACCGGCGACGGGCTGTAGCCCAAAGAAGCAATATACAAAAATCGCTCCGTCGTTGTCGACCCGGTTGCCGCAACGATGGTCAAAAAACGCTCCACTATGGGCCATCCTCGAGCCTCGAGCAGTAGCCATAGCCAGAGCCACAACAATAGTACGGGCAACATCGATAACACCAGCAGCAACAGCAGCGGCCCGAACAGCCCTAGTGCTCCGACAAGAGGTGGTAACAACAAGGTGGGTGCCGGTTCCGTCATTAAGAGTTAGGTAGAAAAAAAAAACACTACACTTTTCGGGCTGACGGACGCTCAGCCAAGCTGCTGATATGTGCACGGGACTGCTTTTCGCGTTGCTTCATAGACGAACGAACCCCTACAATAAATAATACAAATGTGCAACAGTGGACGGTGGGACTCGAACCCGCGCACCTTTGTGTCTCCTCCGGTCGCGAGGCGCAGGCGAATGCACCACCATGCCGCCGGGCTGTATCATGATATATATATATATATATATATATTATCATCCTCCTCCATCATATATGTTTAGCCATCCTTTTTGTCCTCCATCTCATATATATATATATATATTTATGTATACATATATATATATATATATATATATATATATATATAGCCAGCCATCTTTGTTCTCCAATATATATACTAGATGCATCCATTATGACGTAATACTGTTGTTGCGGATCATAGTGCCGGCAGGGGTGCCTTCGGCATTTCTAGTGTTGTTCAGCATGCGATTTTGTCTCGATATTGTCGTAAAAACCCACACATCATTCGAAAAGATGCGTCTGTGCATTGTAACCGACGTCCATCCTTGTTTTTGGGAGCTAGCTAAGAGCCCATAGCAGCAACGTGACGGTGTGACTAATATAAATATATGTATATATATAAGCAAAATGAAGAGGTGGCCACTGGGAAGAGCGGTTATGGGATTGTTTTGACATAGGTGCGCGTCAGCTTTAGAGCTGCATGGCACACATGGTTTGCGCTCTTGATCGCGCCATACATTACGCCGGTAGGAGTAGATACTCTTGACATCGTAGACGAGGACGCTCCATACTTGTCTAGATAAAACAACTTTGAGTTCGAGGGATACCGGAGAGGGAGTCGTTAGTTGTAATAGTATATATATATATATATATATATATATATACATATCTGTGTCTATCTGTTTTGCGGATTGCTTCGGGGGTTGAAAATGTATATATATATATATATATATATATATATATATATATATATTTATTTATTTATACATTTGTCTTTTTTACAGCGTCGGCGGACGATGTTCGACTCGGTAGCCGAGGTGGCCAAATGGCTTCTGCCGTCCTGGGCCAGTGAACACGAGACAGGTGAGGCGCCTGTGAGAGGCCGAGCGCACCTCGATGGCGAAGACCTTCTCGATCGACCCTCAGGTTCAGGCGGTGGTGGTGGCGGCGGGGCTGGTGGCGAACGGGGCGCACCTTCAGCGGCTTCAGTATCAGCCACAGTACGCTCCTCGACGCTGAGTAACGGCGGCGATCCAAGCGCCAAACGGGCCCGCCTCAACGATCTACAGCACGCGGCCTCCATCCGACGGGGTACGTACGAGCAAACCTATCTGCGTCAGCATCGTGCCACTTTATTATTATTATTATTATTATTACTATTATTATTCGTTGTTACAGCAGCTGTAACGCGTCGTTAAGATTAGCGCTTTGATTCGATTATTTTCTTATAATTACGTACTCTGTTATTATAATGGTGACGATTCAGTGATTCAGTGAATTCGTGTGTCGCTAGTTATGGCCCGCCTATGACAATATCGCCCGTTGAACATGCTTGTTGGAAATGAAACCTATTAACCAGGTATTTTTGAAATAAATGTTTGACCGAACAACAAGTGCAACCAGCTGATATCCGACATTGCAAACATTTTCGTACTGTGCTATGGCCATATATATATATATATATATATATAGTAGTGCACTAGTTAAGCGCACTGTCACAAAACCACATACAGACAGTCTTGGTCATGTTCTTGATACACATATTTAAGTGTCAGATTCGCCCAAATATCTGTATATGTCTCTTCGTTCACATGCTGCATATAGACCACATATTTTGCTGTAACAACTGAACTGTCAGATCAAGAACTAGCAGATTGATGCATAGACCAGTAATATCTTGCGTTTTTTTTATTTCTTCCTTGTTTATTTTCTGTGAGTATATATATATATATATATATATATATATATATATATATATATATATATATATATATATGTGTGTACATTTTGCCAAAAAAAGATAAATTATAAGATCTCCAGAACAACCCCACTATAGTACGGTTAAAACTCGTTAGCGTTGCTACTGTTGCGGCTGCTTCCGCTGCAGCTTTCTTCTGGTAGTGAGAGTTGATCTACTAGCGCTAGCCTACTGATTCGCGTTGATTGGATACGACGTGGACTTGATGGTGATTTGCGTTGGCTGGCCTACCTTGACTGACGTCTCACTGTCTTGTATTTCAATTTTGCAGAGACAATAGGTCGATTGTCGCCGGTGGCGTCCCTGACCTCCCCGCCTGCACCGCCGCCGCCTTCCCAGCGCGTTACCGCCGAGCTTGACGGCTGTGACATGGACGACGGATCCGACTCGTCCACCTCCGGCTGTTCGTCGTTGTCACTCGCAGCTGCCACCACGAGTGGGGCTGGTGCGACGGCCATCCTTGCCGGTGGCGCAGTAGCATCTTCCTCGTCGTCTAGCGCCGCCAACGCAACGGCGGCAGCGGCGTCGTCATCGTCTGGCGTAAGATCACGCCCGTCAACATCGACGTCCGTTTCGGTGGCCACTGGAATGAGCGCGGCCGACGCGCTTGAGGCCGACGAATTGCCTCGCCGCTCCGACAGGCACCATCAGGGACCTCAGCAGCAGCATCAGCAACAACAACAACAGATTCATCATTCGAGCAGCAGCAGCCACAATCGAACGACGCTAGCCAGCGGCCGAACTTTGTCGCAGGGCTACTCTTCTGCTACGGCTGCCGCTAGCAGTGCCGATATGGATAATGGCAGGACACGCGATGTGAGCATCGCCGCTGATCAGACATCGATTATCGCCGAAACCTGTGAGTTATGAGTTTGGCGGCTGTGTCATTGCCGACGCCGAGTTGTTGTCGTTGTTGGTGTCGATATTGTTGAGGGTGGTGTATTGTTGTTGTGTTTATTGTTGTGGCTCGTATTTTTGCCATACATTTTTGGCTCTGATTTTTTCCCGCTATGTAGCTTCAGATGAACAGTTGACTGTAGAGCTTCGTAGAGAGGGGAAAAGAGAGATAATAGGGGAGGGGAGGAACAACGCACCGCCAGAAGAAGCACGTTTAGAGTGTACACACACATAAACTGTCGATAAAAACATTCATCCTCACAACGCTATTTTTTTTATGCCAGCCCATTTTGAAATATGCTACTGCACACATACGCTAGCATGGGTCAAGGGGAAGAATATACAAAGGTTCCATTAGCTAAAGTATGTGTATAGATGATACACAACGATTTACATATTTCTGTACACCACGGTAACCATGAGTATCACTGTCTGTCCATAGACAAAAGTGTGCCCCTTTTGTAAATGTCGTATGCACATTGTGGTTCATGGCGGGCGACCTCTAATTATGAGAGACGGGCTGCAATGCTGTTTTTGTGATTTTCACGTCTGCGACTAAGTAGAACCGTTCTCATGTTTCAGCTGTGTCGGGAGCGACATCGATGAACTTCTCGCTTTTCTCTCGGCCCTCACGAGGAGGATTCTCGTCGACGCTGAACAGTACCTTTGCCACTAACGAACGCACAAAATCGACTTCTTTCATCGTCGCTCCAAAAGCCTGAGCGCAGTCTGAATCGCAGCATCTTCTACGATGGCAAGACGACGTACGGCGGAGCGGCGGCTCACCGCAAGCTCAACTTGTTTGGCAATACGCGTCCCTACGCGAAGCCAGTCGTTGATCGCAAGAAGCCAGCCTCAAATGTGAGCGCTCCGGCTGCGAATGGATCAGCAAAGCGGCTCATTCAGGCCCTCGAGCGCATCAATACGCCGGTACAGAACGCCAAGAGAATTCCTATGGGCCGTTCGCAAGACAGCATCATCTCGCAGGATTCGGAGGTTCGGCGTCGGGAGGCGCTCGATTCGATTGCGTCGTTCCGCCAGAACATGCCGCCCTCGCTGAGTTCATGCCGAAGCGCTGTCGGGACGGCGAGAATTGGAGTCAACGTGAGCTCGGTGCCACAGACGGAGTATATTATGGATTTCGACGGCGATAAGACGTCATCGCCGGCGCTTCCTCTTGTCACCTCGACGCCGTCGACGCACTATCGCTCTCCGAAGACGTTGTCCGACACGCTCACGATGGACAAAGGCGGCGGCGGTGGTGGTAAGATGAAAACCGCAAAGTCGATTCACTCGTCCCGCAAAGGAGCGCAAGCACTCGCTGACGACGACTCAGCTTCACCAGCTGCACCCGATTTGCCCATGGCACCACTTCCTATCAAAGCGCTACCATCGTTTTCATTTGCATCAAAATCTCCTGCTACCACCACTACCCCGGCCGCTGTGCCATCGGCCGGCGGACAAGATTCTGTGTCGAAGAGTGCCGCCGTGCGCTCACCGCTTACGTCGCTGGCTGACTTCAGCAACAAGCCGTTCGAAAAGTCGTCAGTGCCTTCGGTATGTCCGACCATCGATAGTACTGAAGTGTTCACCTTTGCCGGTCCGGTGAGCCTCGCCAAGCCTACTGAGGTGTCAACAGCCAAAGAAGAGGAATTCAAATTCAAGCATCCTCTCTACCTGAGCAAGAGCAACAACAGCGGCTCGTTGAAGCAAGGTGCCCGCTTTTACAATGAGCGCTCCGACGATGAGCATCGGCAGTTCGACGAGTCTAAAGCTGAAGGAGACGCCGAAAGCTGTCGCCCCGACGGTAAGCTCCGAGCTGGCAACGGGAACTGTATTGGACGCGCTCGGCTGTCCACCTAAGGACGACAAGAGCACACCAATCAGCGGTGGCTCTGACTGGGGAAGTCAGTTTCGCAGGTCGACGGGCCAGTGGGATTGTCCGACCTGTCTTGTAACGAACAAGGTTAGCGATGAACGCTGTGTCGCCTGCGAGACGAAAAAGCCGGCGTCGTCGTCGACCGCTAGCAATGCGACGAAATCAAACGCATCTTTGGCCGAACACAATCCCGCGAATTCTACGGCGAGCCCCATTGGGCTTGGTGGTGGCACTGCTTCTGGAGCTGTAACAGCTACGGCGTCAAAAGCCGAGGAGTGCCCGCCGGCTAAGCTCGACGCTAGCGCAAATGACAAATCGCAGCTTTCGGTAACTGCCGACTCTTTACCTGCGCCAATCTCCAAAGTGACCAGGGCCGCGCCATTCGGTGGAAAGTTTCTAATGTCCAGCGGTTGGGAGTGCAGTGTGTGTCTCGTACGGAACACCGACGTCGAGAAGTGCGTTGCATGCGAGTCGCCCAAACCGGGCCAGAAGGCTTCTTCTTCGGCCACGTCGAACACCGTCGCACCGTCTCCGTTCAAGTTTGGCATGCCCTCAACGACGACGACCTCTACGACTGGTGCCGGCTCTACGACGAGCGCCACCTTCAACGTCCCCTTTGGTCAGCCGGCTGCGTCAACGCAGGCGCAGAAAAGCGATAACGCACCAGCCACTGGAGGTTTCAAGTTTGGTTTCCCTTCAGGGCAAACATTGGGAACCGACAAGGGTGATAACAACAAGGCTGGTGATAGCGGTGCAGCCAAAGCTGCGCCTGGCATGTTCGGCGCGCCAAAGGATTCTGCGCTCCCGGTCAACTTTGGAACGTCTAGCAGTGGCACATCCACCAACTCCGCGGCGCCACTCGCTGGTGGTGCAGGAAGCGCACAGTTTAAATTTGGCGCTCCCAGCACTGATGTGCCTAAGCTGGGCGCCAACGATTCGACAACCGAAGCAAAGTCTGGCAATTCTTCCTTCTCTTCAAGCCTCTTCAGTGAGTACCTTTAACACAGATTTTTTTTTTAAATAAGAGCATTGCATAGTATTTATCGGTATGCATCTCATTGTTAACACGTACAACTTTATTTAGTCGTAAATAATTAAGTTTCTCCACTTTTATATTACCTCATGATCACGAAGAATTAATTTATCGACCCTTAGTTTCTAGACGCCTTTCTTTGAAGACAAAGAAGTCGAGGTTAACGCTGGGGTTCTTGAGTGATTAAATAGAACTTTTAAGGTGCAAGGCTCGGGGAATATTGCAGATACTGAGTAAGTTGCCAGTCTAAGTCGATAGCCTAAGTTTTTGCTTAGACCTTCTCTATGCATGCGCTGAGTGTCTGGCCAAGTTATCACGCATTAATGAGTTACTCGTTCTCTAGGCTTCGGAACGGCTGCTGCTTCAAATTCGGCAACGGCAGCTGCATCGACTTCCGACAAGACCGCGACCACGAGTACATTTACGTTCGGCGTTCCGGTGACGTCTACAGCAGCCGCACCGGCAGCGTCCACGCCTGCGTCGGCAGCGACTCCGATCTTTACGTTTGGCGCTCCAAAGACCACCACCACCACGCCAGTCGTCAGCAGTACCGGCACGACAGTGCCGACTTTCGGCGCGCCGCTTTCCGCTGGTACCTTTGCTGTACCAACTTCAACGGCGACGATCTCGTCTTCGCTTTCCAGTGGTCCCGCTGCTCCCGCGGCACCGGCTGTTGGCGCTCTCTTCGGGCCTGCCGCTGTGGCTGCCACAGTGACGAAACTTGGCGTGACGACACCCTCATCGTCAGCACCGTCGTCATCGTCAACCGCATCGTCAGTGGCTGCAACTGCAGCCGGAACACTGCCAACACAGCCATCCTTATTGTCGACTTCGTCGTCGGGCGGCCTATTCGGCGCGTCACAGGCCACGACGGTTACAAGCTCAGCGGCCGCGAGCTCCCAACCGCCCGTTACCGCTTCGGGCTTTACGTTTGCTGCGCCCATCTCCGCTACTGCCGCAGCGCCCTCGATCACCAGCAACACCAGCGTCGCGTCGACCTCCGCACCAGCTGCGACCGATCCATCGCAAGGATCGAGACCTCTCTTCACCTTTGGTGAGAGTCAGATCTATGCATATATAGACCTAGAGCATAGTGTATGGCATGACAGAAAAAAAATATATATATATATTTATATGTAAAATTATTTTCTGCTTATTGCGTATATCGCGCACTATCTGCGTGAAATCTATTTAGATATTTGTGTGGTTTGATACAGTGTTTTGCTGCATGCAAATAGTGTAGAGTTTGAATATGCTTCCCCCTCTTCTCTATATCACAATTTCAATCTTGTGTTAGAATCTATCACACATACAATAACATTAATTTGGGTGATACGTATATTTGATGCACATACACGGCTAAAATGACAGACGTAGGTCTCAGCCACATTTTGTGCGCAAGTGACTCTATTAACTTTCCATAGGTCGGATGAGACTAGGCATGCACTATCGTACGTGGGCGCTTTTCACCTATACAAAACAACGATATATATATATATATATATATCTCGGTTTTTAGCACGCTAATGTTGTATACGCTTGTCCATTGATGGGTGGCCAGGCGCCACAACGGCAAATGCCGCCAACGTGACGACCTCGGACGGCAGCTAAGCCAGCGCCGTCATCGACGTTTGTGTTCGGCCTATCATCAAGTGGCATTAGCAACGCTGGAGCCAGCGGCATTGTTCCGAACCCCAGTTCGGGGCTTCTGGCGAACCCGTCGACATCGACATCATCCGGCTACCCCTTTGGCGTGGCAGCGGCAGCCTCGCCGTCGACATTCACGTTCGGTCAGAAATCGACGACGCCAGGCCCAGCAGCTACGACGGCAACTACTAATCCAGCTGATACCGCTGCGAATGGTGGTGGTGCCGCCGCCGCAACCAACAACAACGCCCCTCAAGCGTTCGGAGCGTCTGGCGCGCCCAACCTGTTCGGGGCGATGACAACTGGGTCGGCCGGTTCTGCTGCTGCTGCTGGAGCTGCCAATTCTTCGACGCTACCCGCGTTTGGCGCCGGCGTTCCTGGCGGTGGACCATTCCAGTTCGGCGCATCGTCAACGGGCGCAGGGCGTAGCACTCCTACTGGTGCCGCTTCCGCCGGCGGGCCCGGCGCCGCCCCTACGCCGTTCGTGTTCAACCAGACGGTGGCGCCCACCGGGGCAGCCGGAGGCGCTCCAACGAATGCCGCCGGCCCGGGGGGCGGCCAGGCCGCATCGTCCATCTTCACGTTCGGCGCCCACTCGACTACAACGTCAGCAGCACCTGCTAACCCGCTTGCTGACGCTAACGCTACGAGAGGAGTTGTCAACGGCGGCAGCAGTTCGGCTCCAACGGGCGGGCCGACACCGTTCGGGTTCGGCGTCACCGTACCGTCGATGGCGACCGCGCCAGCCTCTAACGCGGCCGGCTCAAGCGAAATGTTTAAGTTTGGCACGACCGCTCCCACGGTAAGCACCGAATCTGATCACTACCGTGTTGAACTTTCCATCTTCTTGCGAACGCATGTATTATTGATACTATTACTGCCTTCGGTGTGGATGTACGGAAACCTAATGAAGGGTCTTGTCCTGTATGCTCTCCACAGCCGGCCCCTGCGACATTACCGTTTCAGTTCGGAAGCCAGCAACCACCGGCTACCGGGGCAACCTCGACCCCTTTCCAGTTTGGCGCTGCAGCGACGCCAGCGGCGCCAAATCTCAATCAGTTCATGTAAGTACGCAACAAAGCTCGACGTCCCCACTGACGACGTTACCACATTGTTGACATGTCGTCCCTTGTCACACGACTGCATCTCCGGAGCTCCCTGCAGCCGCGACAAATGCAAACAAAAATACAAGCAAATTGGGCAAAGTGGGAACGTAGAAGTGCGACGGGTTAAAAACGTTTCACGGATAGGCAGTGGCAACGTAAAGTTGATACTGTTAAATGGAGGCATTTCTAATGCCCCTGTAGTAAGAAACTACCGACAGCGTTGTGTTTTGAGTTAAATGTTCACTGAGCCAGATAAGACCACTGCAGAAATAACATGGCCTCTATTTTTTACTACTGTAAAATCAGTACACATTTATATAAACGTTACGGTGCTAAGGCACGACAACCAAGACGTCTTGTCGTGACGTCATTCTCTCGGCTCGAATGGGTAACATAAGTGGAGTGTGTCAAATAATATTGCTAATATCGCGTTACCACTAGTGCGTATATAGCTGAAAGCGTCAACAAGCTTTGTGTGTCGTATTTTTCAGTCGGATGTAGGATCTATATGCATTTTTACTGACATCACTACCTATTATCTGTAGAATTTTCATAGACTGACAGACCCTTTCTGCAGGTTTCGTTCAACTTTATCTCACTGGTAATATTTATCGAGGTAAATAAGTTGCTAAATTAGATACTTTACTGTTATCAAATACCAAACGTCGAGCTTTGTGTAGTAGTATAGATAGTGTGCCCTATATTAGTTTGGCGTGGTTTGTGCTTGTACTCACATGTATTTTGCTTTGCTGTTTTAGGGCATCCACAAACGACAACCCGTTTAACGTGCCCATTGGGGGCACCAGGCGAGTCGTGAAACGTGCCGTTCGTAGGAAGGCACCCCGATAACCGACATCGCGTCAACGTCATGAATACGGCGCATATTCCGTGCGTCTTCAGTCAACGTTTTCTCGGCGACTGCTGCTAGCTAGCCACCTACCAGAGAAGGTTGTACGATGGCTGGACTCGGGCTCATTTTTGTGAATAATGCGGCTCCGGTCTATGATCGGATTGCTGTGTGTAGCAATTGCCGACCGCGGTCGAGCAGAATGGAAAGAGCGACGATACACTAGCTGTCACCATTCGGGGCGGGTCTGTTAGTGGCTTCCATCTCTCAGACTCAAAGAACTCAGCGTCTTTTTATGCTTGCCGGTGTTTCCGGAATTTGGGCTGGTAGTGTGAGGAGGCTACTGCCGACCTAGCTGCCAAAGCAACACCAGCTGCAACACTAATAGCAACTCCGTACCAAAGTCGCGTGTACGGATGAGGAAAAATCGAAAGGGGTTGTTGGTTGATCCGAACGCTAAGCGAAACCATGCCGGGCGACATCGGCGCTAATAACTAGCGCTATCGCCAATCACTTCGATGTTATGTCGCAACATTTGTGGCTGGCTGAATGCATAATACATGACAGAACGACGAATGACGGAACGTGCGTCCCCATACCCGAAAACTGTCGAGAGGGTGTGAGTGTGCACTGTTGGCGATCGGCTGGAGGACATTTTGCCTAACAACCGCACTTAAGAATGAGGCTAATAAGTAGTTGGTTAAATGGCGAAGTGAGCCTGGGAAGGCTTAGATTAAGGGCGGCATCGTGCCGATAATATAGTTGCAGTTTTAAGGAGTGTTGGGCTGGTCTCTGGCGAACTTATGGCGAACAACGGTAGCAATTGCGCTTGCTGCGACTACTAGTTAACGCCGTACTGCAGTCCTTTGTGAGCTCAAAAAGAGACACGGTTAATAATGGCTGGCTGAACCATGAGCTGCATGGTGTGACGAGTATATTTATAGTACATGATAATATCCGATTCTCTTATTGTATTACTCCTACTCCGTACCACGCTCAGGGTGGTACATTAATGGCATGACAGCACGACAACGAGGATCGATGTCAACAACAACAACACAAAACCAAGGAAGACTTTGCATGGAGGGAGGGAGACTGTGAAAGTTGTAATTGAAGAGATAGAATGGTGGCTTAAGTGGACGGCCGTGCAATGACTGTTGCCGGGAACATATGCTATACGTTGCTGGTGATAACGACCGGCTGCCTTGTTCGTTTTCTGGTACCACTTCGGTGCCATTTTTACTTGCGCCTAGATAATGACGGTAGTCGTAGTAGTAATCGTAGTTGGGGTAGTAACAAAACAGGTCGTGTAAAGCTACAACATACCGCTGAGGGTGACGGAGAGGCGATGGAGGTTAATGAATGTGAGGGTAGAATTAACAGAGCAATTACCCAAGTAGGTGGCTCTGCAGCACAGTTCCCGCCAGCGTGCACTGCCGTCCAATTAGTTAGTAGCGTGAAACTTAGCGAAAGAGAGTAGGGTGTAAGAGTGAACATATATGAAGCGAATCGTAATCTGTATTGATAATTGCTTGACGTTGTGGTGGTCCGATGCGGCTGCACCCGACATCGCCATGTACGGCCATCCAGCAGCGCATGACGCAGCGTATTCGAGCCGTTGAGATTGTATACAGAAACAGAAGGAGGACATTTCTGTTAGAGAGGGTAGCAGTGGCCTACTAGGGTCACCGTTGTTGTTGTTGTAGTTCATACTACTACTACTAGTTAATGACAGTTCCTTTGTCGTGCCGAACGAAAGTGTAGCGAGTGGGGTTGTGTTGTGGGTTGTATAATCAGAAATAATCGCCACATGAATCACAGCAGCAGCAGCAGCATCTACCACAACAGGCACACCGATCACACTGTAGCAACGGCAAGCAGTAGAAGAAACCAACCGTTCAAGTATCCAGTCAGCAAGGGTCGCACATCCATTAGGCGGCGAAATTGCTGTTTGAAGAAGTAGTTCTGTTTTTGTCGGGAAAGTCTGTGTTATGGTAACGCAAAAAAGAAGTGCGCAGCTGCTGCTGCTGCTTCGTCGTCGTCGTCGTCGCCGCCAAGATTGTCGGGCGGCAGGAACTCGTGGCAGAGTTGAAAGTGCAGCCTGCACGAGTGGGAGAAGACGGATACTATTATGGGTAGTAAGAACAGCAACTGCTGCAGACAGATAGACAGACAGGCAGACGGGCAGAAGGACAGAAGTTGCAGGTTCAAGAAGAACTGAGACAGGAGAAAGGTATGTCCAGTGGGTGGCAGTCAAAAGCAGCAGACGCAGACAGTAGCCATACGAACAACAGGACCAGTTTCCGTCATCGGCAACGACATCGGACGGACGGGAAGCGGTTGTTGTTGAAATCACCAACGGGTAGCCAACAGAAGTTGAAACGTAAAATAGTCGTCGTCGTCGTCGAATGTCGGCGTATAAGTGAATGATTGTATAGATGCGTGTGTGTGGAAGGTGGCGGCATGTGTGCGTGCGTATGAGTGTGTGTGTGTGTATTGTTGTATATAAATGATGAAGGTAATTAGAAGATGATTAGCAGCAGCAAAATTAATACGCTGAATAAGCGACTATAACAGCAGTACGAAGCGCAGCAGAAGGCGACAGTGATCCACTAGAGCAAATATGGAATATTATTGACTATAATGATGATGATAATAATAATAAATAATAATTCAAAATGAACATTGTTATTCTCTCAGGTCGCCCTCTTGCTGACTGAAATCATGTACACATATTACATTATATGGAATAGATAAACGTTGTACTATGATTTGCTTCATAATAATATTATTACATATACTTATAACCCTACCTGCTAATATTACCTACCTACTACTGCTGCTGCTATATTACGCTGCAATTCTGTTATTAACAGTCGTCCAATACGCCCTCGTCGTTGTCATAAATAATTTTGATGATTGTTATTATTATTATTATTGGTGTGATTGTGTGTAGTACTGATGGTATTATGTGGTGGAATCTTACATGAACAAGTGTTGGCGGCGTCTTCAAGGGAGCACTGTATCGTGACGCCCAAAAAAAGATTGAATGGAGTGAATATATACTGAGGAGAATTCGTGTCACAGAAGAGTTTAACGAGAGCTGGCGGTCAGTGGTCACTACAATCTCTGCCGCCACCATGCGGACGGAATTAAAGAGAAAATACATAAAGGGACTGGTGCATTTAGTGAGTGAGAGGTATACGAGTGGGGACGCAGAAAAATTACGCAGATGAGGTAGATACAAGCTGACGGAAAGCTCGCTCTTAAGAGCTAGCAGTTAAAAGCGTTGCTAGGTAGATGCATGTTCGCTTTGTGACGCATAAGCCAAAGGGAACTTTGGTGTAGTGTTAAATCCGAGCGACTTTAAGACGACAGGTAGAAGTTTGAGAATGGCCGCAGATATTTGTTTAATGAGGACGAGACAGCCGCATTCACAGGGCAGAAGGTAGTTGGCTGGGGGTGAACGGGTTCGTTCGTCACGATAAGAGAATATTGTTGGTGACAATAATAATAATACTAGTAATAATAATAATAATTCAGTGGGCGTCGATGCTCACGATGGAGCGGGTTGATCCGACTTGACCTAAGCGACCTCCGGGTGAGTCAGATATTGGCAACGGGCGCATGGTTATCCGACCCATACGTACACAGCACAGTAAATAAACCTAATAATAGTAAATCAATGCTAAATACTTTTGTAAGATTTTGTAAAAAGATGGACGGCAGGAAAGAATGTTTTATCCGCAGAGTGTCGCACCGTAACGTTCGGTACTGGCACTGGGAGTTCGTGGATGGGGACAGAGGGACTTTTGATCACAGATAAAAGAATATATATATATATATATATATATGTTGGACATTGCTTAGTGTCGTCGACATGGTTGATGCGCTGATTGCTCGTCGCGTGTGTCGGAGAGGAAGAACAAGAACAATCTGCGGCATGACACTAAAATCACTTGATGAATAGTAATAGCTAATGACAATACTGTAATGACGATACGGTCGGTAATAGTTAGTAGCCCCGTTCATCGATCCTAATGTAGCACAGCCGGGAAACAGACGAGATGTCATCACACTCGAGTCTTTGATAATGTGAGAATGCTACGAGACAAGACTATGGACGTCAGATATCAGTGAAAATATTAGCGCTAAACGAATACGAAGCGGCAAGAGCGGCAAAAAAAGAAATCAATAGCAACAACAAAGACTGCACACACGAGGGGTAAGCTGAGATATATTTTACTAGCTAATAATGTGAGGTTTGAGGTCCCTTCCTTTTTTGGGGCATTTCCGCGTATAAAAATATAGAAATAAATAAACAAAGGAAGAACTTCGGAACTAGTACTAGCAAGAACATATAGCGAAAGCAGTTGATTGATTCATTGATTACGTTGTACAACGGTGACGTGGATACGGACAGTGGCGAATAATACCGTTTTTGTGAGGTGATGAACGTTAGAATCGTCGGTAAATTTATAATGACACAATAAAAGCAAAAGTAACAATAACAGTTATAATAACAATAAAATTGGAAGATGATGATTTCGATCACTGGACGGCTTGTTTTCGCTAAAATGAAAAAAAAAAACAATTAATTTATACAGTCTATATATGGTTAGCAGGCCTTTGTATCTTCGTATGTCCTTCAAGATGAAGCATGCATTTTAGTGCTGTCTTGTTGCATAGCGAGCTAGACTGAGAGTATTCCCATGTTTCAGCCTTAATTTTTCTAACTAAACCTAATACGTCGACTTGCACCATATCAGTCGATATATTTGCGTTCCTCATTTCGACGTTTTTTCGATCATGACAAAAGCTCTCGTCAAAACAACGCCTTTTCAGGTGAGTGGCCTGTATTGACAGCTATTCGCTATTTATCTGTGCCGGGTCTAAATTGAAAACTCGAACCCTCGCACCTGTGTGTCTCCTTCGGTTTCGAGGCGCAGACTTAAACCACCACGCCATCGGGCTCGATTTACGACGAATCTAGCATTAATAAGAGGGGATTAACTGTCTCCCACTAAATTGCGGCCCTGGAGAATAGTGTGTGCTTTCTAAAGGATTTACATCGTTCGTATATATTGACGGCATCAACATATGTATATTTTGATTGATATTAAGAATATATCTCGTTTTATTGTCTATAACATTGTTTTCTATTGTCTTGTCATATTTCATATGTCATATTTCAGTCAGGTTTCTATTGTCTTGTCTATAACACATATTCTACGATTTATTCAGTTTTGCAAACTAGGAGGAAGTCATGTGGGCCTAAGGAACAGGGGTCTAATTAAGGATACGTTATAAAAAATACAAATACCACGTACAAGGTTTAATGATTGATGTTGATCCGCACGTCGTCTAAAAACTTCTGGGATGCGGTCATCGTCAAACCTCCAGCACGATATCGATGCTCTTCCCGAGAGAAAACCGTCTCTATCCAGGGCGATAATCTCAGCCCGTTCTATTTCTAAATCTTACTCGCTGATCTACTAGGCCTCGTCTATAACCACCTATAACCTGGGCCAAGCATTTTGCTCGCGGTCACACTCGCAACAATAATGACTCCTTGCTAAGAATATCGACAGCTTTCTAATCCTTTGGTCTAAGGCCTTATGAGCCTAAAACGGAACCAGTTGTCTTTAGGTGTGCACATTCACAGTTAAGCAGTGTAATTAGTGTTACAGGGTTAGACAACACTCCGCTAGAGGTGGTCAGACCTGCAAGAGTTCTTGGTGTCTCTTTCCGGTTGGGGGGGGGGGGGCTTTATAGAGCCTGTGATAAGTTATAGCATTGCAATCTGGGGTAGTACATGCAAGGTAGACTTACAAAGTCTTCAAGTTCTTCAGAATAATGCAATACAGGAGGTCCATAGTCGTTAGTGGTCAAGCTTCGTCTCTCAGGCACATGTATATAGCAGATCATCCTAAGTGCAGCAGGCTTGTGTACCACACGTACCGCGGGCCACAATCACTCATAAGTGGTCTATCGAAATGGTTCCAAAGGAATAGTTGCTGAACTGGTGTTTTGTTACAAAGTCAGGTAGATAGATACCTTAGGTCTAGTGGGAGCCACGATTTAGCTGATACGCGATCGTATAATATATACGCGATTGCAAAACAGGAGCCTAGATTTTCAATGGCCACGGTGTGGAATAGGCTCCCGCTTTGTGTCCGGGAAGCAAAAACTATGCAAACAGGGAAAGCTGGCAGGGATATAAAAAAGGAATCAACGAAGCAGTTTTTGCGGGTCTGTCATTAAAATAAGTTTGACTTGGGGATGTTAGTGGGATGATCCTTTGTGTAACCTTTTAATTTTGTCATTAAAATACGTGTTCGTCATCGTAGTATCTAAGTAAGTGGTCCAGGAGTTGCGCATCTTAAATTGTGCATATCCTAAGATAAATCGGTACTTTCAATTTAAGTCTGTTTAGCTGAGTATACTCAAGCTGAGTATGATATTCACTTCACGCATAAGGTTGTTTTCATAATCTTTTATCTACTTCACATTTCCGGTGAGAGAAGTAAAGCAGCCATTTATGATCCAGCGCTGCGCATTTTATTGCATGGCATTAGGCACACGCCTGCAGGAACAACTGTCAGGTGCAACACACATTTAAACATACCACGTAGTGATAACCATGCAGAGGCTTTAGAATCAGACCAAACTCACAAGGTATTGAATATATCCAAACACCTGACCTCTTATCTGGCCTGTTTGACTTTAGCTTCCTACTCTAAAATAAAACATTCGTAAGGTACTGTACGCATCATTTTTAGCCTTAGTCAGGTTGCTTCAGTAGCTCGTGGACCACCTGACATAGAATACACAAAGCGGTTCCCTGCTCGCATTGGCAAGCAAATCACTTGTTTCATATATAATCAAAAACATCTCTGCGTGAAAAGGAGATTCTAAATTCACTCGTCTATCAAGACCATACACCAATCCCAGAACAATCTTAAGCATGAAGAGCCTCATTGCAGAGAACAGCCTTCAGACATTGCCCACTTCCCGCATGCGCTGTGAACGTCGTGCCTGTGTTATGAACACGAAGGCCATAAGACGAAAAAGAGCTTACAAACTCTACCGATTGGCCACAGCAACGTATAACATTTCTGACAGCTAATCGACCTTCACGACTGACACACTTTTTGTTTCCAACTCTCTTCAAAACAAGAAACGCCTCTACCATAGAGGGAATGCGCTTAATGGCACCTAGGTCGCGATGTGCGACCATGATATCTTCTGCGTGCATTATCACCACGGCTTTTTGTGCTCCTGTCGGACGTAACCAACAGGAGCAGCGAGGAGAAGGGTAAACAAGACGCAGCTTACCAGGTCTCCACTACGCTCACCATTTACTCAGGAAAAAGTCACTCACACCTGCCCACGGAAATGACCCACCCAGCAGTAGACGAGAACTTCATGCAGACCCGAGAAAGACACGGGATGATATTTTCTGCCAAAACATTTTCCGTTTTACTGCATTTATCATCGCCATCTTCAGCAATGCACAGATGGCATCAAAACCCCTTTGTCTCAAAAGGATAGATAAATCTGTCTCATTTTAGACCAGCGCGGCGCGTTGTGTCTGCCAATACCGGGAACATCGACAACGGCCATCACCGCTTTTAACTTTACGGCTGTCAAGATTGTGAAATAGCTGATCAGCTGTTGTGCAGAGAGTAGAAGTGTTCAACATTTGATCCCACTAATTTGGCTCGTTTACCCTGTTACAAAGTCTGACAATTGCAAGAAAATCTTCAACAGTGACAGTACAAACCAAGAAGAGTCGAGAGAAGTACGAAACCAACTTCAAAGTGCGCCAGGCAGTGACGCCGGGTTTCAATTCCACTCAGCCTGACAACCAGTCGTGCTCGATTTACAACGTCATTGCAACGGACGCTTGTTTATGTTTTGCGTTGCTCGGCGGTCTTCCTATACAAAGTACCCGGGTTCAAGGGTTCAAGGTTTTTTGCAGTTAACGTCCATTATGGCTGGCGCTCTAAACTATGGGGTTTGCAAAACCATCATAAGCAAGGAAACGAGTTACTGTATATGTGCGATCTGCGAAAGCACCTTCCATTTACAGTGCTTAGATATTAAGAGCTGGACAACAATGACCTCGCAGGCATGACGGTGCAGTATATGCAATTTTTCATCGACACGGCTAACTGCCGCTCAGTTCGCACTCGACTTTGATGTCCTGATCCCGAAGTTGGCGTCATCAGAATTCGCATGGCGTCACTTGGCGAGGCATTTGCTCTTCTTTTCTCCAGAGTCGCATGGCTCAAGCACCAGGTGAATTCTCTCCGAACACAGTGCGAGTCACAGTCCCAACTGCTACGCACGCAACCCGCGCCTACCTCACAAAGCATGGACGACGCGAAGAAGTGACAGTCAGCCAACCGACACTTGCAGGGGTAGACGGGGACGCTAAACAATGATAGAGTAAAGCAATAAGCCCATAACCTATTACGGGCTACTCTGCCGTCAAAAACCTACGCAGTGAAATGGAAACGCGCCGGGATTAGATATGATTAGAAATTATGATATTGTGACGAAGTTACTGTACTATAAGCATCATGGCGCAATTCAAATAAGTCCTAACCGACCACGTCCAACGGCCACAGCGCCCGCGCCAAAATTGCAACATACACAACGTTCACCGATCGATACATGTCTCAACCGAACAAGACATGTCTCAACCAGCCAGCAGAGAACAGCCACAGCCTGTCGCGCCGAAACCCTAACGTCCTCCGTCGTCCAAACGATCATCGGCCGACATCGGGAGAGGGTCGACCCATGATCGGCAGTCCCAGTCACTTAAGCTATATTCCTATACGAAACAAACACAACCTGTTTTTTTTTTATTATTATTATTATTAAGACATTTATTCATTGTAATTAATCACCGACGGTGGGAACATGACAATTGGGTCCCTGCGAACGTGTGCACGTTTACGAAGGGTCCAATGTAGGAACCAACCATCTCTGGAGGGTTCCCCGGACCGAAGCCGCGTTGCCCCGTTGCACATCCAGCGACAGACGCTGTCTGAGAAACACAACCTGTTGTAACTTTCGACCGATTTGAGAGCGGGTTCTGACACCCTTTGGGGGGTCAGCACGCCGCACAATAAATAGACCGAGCAGCATGGCTTACGAGCCATCCGCTACTCGGCTGTGCTTTGCATTAGACCTTATGTCGCGTGTCGTCATTCATCGTTCCAGAGTCCCTCGGGCTGCAGTACCCGTCCGGATGAGTCTACATCCCCAAGCTGACTTAGCGTGACACACCAACGTTACATTTGGTGGCGATGCGGTTTGAAGCAACGTTACAATATCAAGCAGTCGAAATCGCTGCAACCAGCGATTACTCACTTAATGAATAGGTGCCTGGACATAGGGGATATACCGGCCAGGTGGCAAGGATGTAAACTGGCCGTGATTCCTAAAAGCAAAGGTGACGTGTTGGACCTTCAGCCTGGAAAGGAATTTCAAAGAAAAGCTGCTTCCATAAACTACCATAGTTGCTCCCAGTTTGGCGCCTGGGAAATTTTCTCCAGGACTTCATACGAGAACAGAAGAACAGCATAGACTCAAGCGCTGCAAGTCAACACATACAACTTGCGCAATACTCCTCGAGGATATTAAGAAAACAGTGAGCCTCCGCGGGCGTTTATTGTTTGCAATATTTGTGGATTTTAAGTCTGCCTTTGGCACTGCACCTCGCAATGCTGCCCTTTGGAAGATGGCGGCAGCATTGGGTATGCCACCACGTTTTCTCAAACTATTGGCGGCTTTTCTACAGAAGAATTATGTGATATTGGACGACGGCGTTGCCAAACATCCCAAATTTGGACAGGAAACGGGTGTTGCACGGGGCTAAGAATAACCAGTTCTGTTTTCTGTAATTGTCAGTGAGCTGCCGGCGATTGCGAAGAAGAGGCTTCCATCAGCGCATTTCATCCAATATGCTGACGAAATTGCTATCTACTCTGAAAATCGCTTCCATCTTCTGCAAGCGTTGGTCACCCTTGCAGTTTGCGATAGGTATTGCACTGGAGATAAATATTTCAAGGACAAAAGTGATGTAGTTCCGTCGTAGAGGACGCCTCGCAACAGCTGATACCATGAAGCCAACTTACTGAATTTGTCAATCATTTTTTATATTTGGGCTTGGAACTTATGCCAAGCGGCACCTCGTTCTCCAGACATATAGAGGAAGGGGTTGGTAAGACGCTGATTGCTATGTACTCAATTAAGAATCCGCAACTCCTCTCACTGAGGGCGGCTTTAAAATTATTTGACTTGAAAGTTGCCCCTACAGCAAACTGTGCGATCGAACATATCTGGGACCATCTCAGAGCCTCGAGCTTTGACGAACTCGACTGCCTGAAGGCTACGTATATTGAATTATTAAAAGTGTTATGAGCATTTACCGAAGCAGCCGCAATCGATTGGTGTACCTGGCTGCAGGTACCCCACTTTTCACAGAAGACCTCCTGCGCCACTTTAACCTGCGGTTACTTCGCGAGTATCAAGATAATTTACTAAAGTGGGAAACTAAGATGTTCAAGTGGACATGGATTTTGATCGGACGCAAGCTATGATAAACAACTCGTGGAAGGATGCCCCATATGAAACTCGCCACCTTATTATGCGTCATGCAATGCACGGCTTCCGTCATGCAGTGTGCACGCAAGTTAGCTTCCATGAGGCATACGAGCAGTGCACCTGTCGGCACTGTGGAACAACTTGCTCAACCTATCACCTAATGTATCCGGCAGATTTATATTTAGCATACACTCGACTTGAATTATAAATGATTGTTGGAGATTGTGAAATAACAGGTCGATGGTACTGCTACGATTATGGCCTAAATAAGTATGGTATACACGTGCATTTGCACATATTAGACCAATATTTTTCATCACTTGAAGTTGCACCTCGCCTTTATCATCGTCAGCCTCACAATCGATTTTGACAATGACAGTATTGGAGTTGGTGTTTTACTGTAATGTACTAAACGTTTGCTGATCACTGTCACTATCTCGTAAACACGTATATACGAGTTTTATTGACTTCCTTGTGGAATATCTTTTGAATCAGTGCGCTCGCTGTGCAGTATGTCATACAGCGTGCTGCTCGCGTTGTATACTTTTCTATTATTTCTATTGTTTCATTATATTTATTTTACGAACTGTTCTCACTCCTCTTAGCTCGTCGCAGTTCAGCACGATATGTTCTATGGATTCTTCTTCTACATCAAATGCTCTACATCGAACGTTTTCGATTTCCGAGTATCTGGCCGTCAGCAGTCGGGTGTTGAGCATACCGGACGCTTACGAGTTCGAATAAATATGCTCTTTTCGGCCGTATTCTTTTTTTGTTGCCTGTGAAATTGCAAGGATGTCATATCCTCGCCATATCCTCTCGTTTCGTCAACTTTCCTCTTCACATCCTCGGTTATCTGTTGAACTGTTATCCCCTTGTGTTCTTCTAAATCCATCGTATTGCACTTAAATTTGCGTTCAAGACACTTTAGCCGTCTGTCCCGTTTGCTTATAGTTCTCTCGGCCAGTTTTGCCGCAAGCACTTCGGCCGCCTAGTCTTGTTCTTCCTTACCTGCAGCTATGCTTTTTAGACGGCTCTCGACGGCAGTTTATCGAAGGCGAATTCGGAGTCTCCAGCCATTAGGCAAGGGAAGCACAAGCAAATACGAGGTCGCTTGCATACGACATCTTTGCTTGTGCTTCCCTTGCCTAAAAGCTGGAGACTCCGACTTCGCCTTCGATAAACTGTGCTGCACATGTGTACCTACGATGCATCATGCTTGCGTTGAAATTCACCATAGCGTTCGCGTATGTCACTGCAGGGCACAAACATGCTTTTCCAAAGCTCTTTAGTCTAGACGCCATGTGACGATTGTTTTCATCAGTGCAATCAGAACGCTGCATTGACAACAGAGACTGCTTCAAAACCTGTGGCAGACACAGCATCGGTTGTTCTTTGCGTAGAGCTTGTTGGGTGAGCGGCCACCAAACGGTGAAGATTCTTGCCCGCTCGCTGTTTCAAAGATAATAGTTGAGCCTGCTGCTGTCGGATAAAATCAGGAGCGACACTGTTTATTTGATTTCCAACACTTTTCTACTGGTGATCACCAAATAGCTCAAACTGACTCATATCTGAGCTGCCAGTACAGAGAAAGATAGTTTTTCTCTTTTCTATCAACCTTTCTCGGCTCTAGAAATAGCATTCAGCGACGTCGAACAGGAAAATCCAATATCTTGCACTAATTCGGGCAGAACTCCTAGACTTGACTCCTGGACCATGTCGTCATTTACCTTACAAACACATATAAAGCCGCACCTGTTAATATAAGCGTGGTTTAGTCACCCGTTGCATGCGTCCATGACGAACGATAAGCAACAATTCAGAAATGTTGGTCAGGACTGAGTCAAATATGGCTCTATTTTAAGGATAGTTGTTTCTTGCGTTTAATGGAAATGCGCTGTAAAAACAACAGTACCAGAGCGGCAACCAAGCTCTGTGCACTTTAGTACCGCTTGCATACAATCTTATGGTCATTATATATATATATATATATATATATATTATACGCTCGCACTCTGCTGGGACCTGCATGAGTTTGTCAACTCCGAGGCTGATGCGTACCTCTTGCGCTGTTCACGAGCCTATGCCAAACCGGACCTGCTTCAATCGTTCGACGAAAGCTTGCGAAGTAGCCTTCAGGGTATCCTAAACGTTCAGCTTAGGCAAACCTCTTGGCTACAGGCCTTGCTTCCGACGTCCGCCGGGAGAATGAAAATTCCTGGCGTTGCAAATTGCCATTCCGGCCTATCATATGTCTCTCAAAAACACTGAGACTTTGGTGTCAGGGATCGCACTTAGTTCAACTTTATCGCCTAAATAGGAACAAACTTTCCGCTACTACGCAGACAGAGTGGAGTTCACTGTCAGAATGCATTTCACAATCGGCTTTGGTTTTGCAATTATTCAGTCGATTCAGGAGCTGTTAATGTGCCAGGCGAGTAACATTAAGAGGCAGGCGCGACTGAGAGCCGCGATCGATCTGATGATCGGCAAATGGCTTTACTCCATTCCGTCACCACAGCTGAGGACGATGCTAGGCAATAGCGCACTCGGCATTGTCTCCGGTTTGCGTTTGGGGAATCAGTCTGCTTTGGACATAATCGTGCAATCGTCGGTGACTTCCACGAGTAAGCATGCTCTTGCTTGCAAGAAGAGCGCCGGTAGGTTCTCAAGTCATTTGGCTAAGTCACCAACGTTTGTTTAATTCCTGGGAGTGAAGGTCGCTGTCCGTCCGTACGATGTCACCGTGTCTGGCACGTTGGCCGCATTGTATGCTTGTCAGACTAGCCGGGAGAATGGCAAGTTCGCAACGTGGAGCAAAATTACCGGCGATAGCAGTGCATGGCAGTTTTTGCTACAGAAAATATCGGTCGAATTCAACGCGGAAACGCTGCGTCGATCATTGGCTCAGTGCCAACGGGCAAGGGACTCGCCTTTCTGTCGCAGCCGAGTCGAGTTGGCGCTGATTCAGAGGGAAAACTTAGGCAAGCCGATCGCTTTTGCTGATGATACGACGTTGCTTTTTCGGCTCAATGCCTCCGAAATGTGTTCGGAGTTGCCTCATCTCTTATCTCAAGTGGAAACAGTAATTTCGATCTTCAATAAATTTGGCCTTGTCGTTAATGCCAGCAAGACGAACATTATTGCATCCCGAGCTCCTCAGCTAAAAATGCACCTCGACAAGAAATTCTTTCTATCTGGGAGAGAATTGGTCTTCTCAGAGACCACAAAATGTCTTGGCCTAATGCTGCACAAGTGCATGAGCTGGCGGGCGCATTTAGAATACATCAAGCCTAAATGCTACGCCATCATTTTAGCCCTCTTTCGCATGCGGCTTATCGGAGTTCCAGTGGATGGCCTTCTCTTGGTCTACAAAACTTTGTTCCTGCTAGTTCTCCTTTATGGCATTCTTATCTGGGGGAGTGGGTTTGAAGTTGTTCTCCGTCGGGCTCGAATAATGCAAAACGATGCTCTAAGAGCCATAATTGACAGGCGACGCAGAGACTCCGTCAGTGATCTTTATGTGGTCCACAACCTTCTACCGGTCGACCTGTTCTACTTGCTAAAGGTTGCCACGCTGGGCTTTAAAATCACTCGGAATATTATTCCCTGTGATGTTTCCTTTCCCCTTGCTCCCTTGTTCCGTAGGAGATCGAGACGTGCCACAATATATGTAGGGCCATTAGTCACAAAAAAGTCTAGTCAGCAAGCCCTTGTGTCTCGTTTGCCCGTTATATGGACTAGTATACCACAGAATATTCGTCGTATCACTTCCCTGCATTGTTTTACACAGATGGTCCAGAAATGGCTACTCACCAACACATTTCGACATAGTTGAGGCACACATGTTATTTTGTGTTGTGTTTATGATTTATGATACTCCATGATTGACTTATTTGTGGCTGTTTATGACTGAGAGTTAACCATTTATATTCTATTTTTTTAACTATTACCTAGACATTTTTTAATGAGAACTAAAGCATTGTATTATGCAGTTCCTATAATAAACCACGTTTTGAATCTTGAATCTGAATCTTGAAATCCACTTGTCCCAAAATGACCCAACGAAATAACTATTTTATGAAAATATCGTTTTAAGGCAAAAAAAAAAACTAAAACTAAGGACGGGCATTACATTTGCTCTAACATAACGGAGTATATTTTATGCTTACCAGGAATTCACTCTTAAAATGGGTGCGTCTGCTGTGTCTACTGTCATACCTCACAATATGAGAATTTGCACTCTACAGGATTATTTCATTTTTTATTATTTATCGATAATACGTTTTGCTGTACATGAGTTGTTTTGTATTTGCTCTTGCCCTGTATGAGGAGTAAATCACAAGTACTTCGCATGTTGTACTTATTCGCTTAATTTTTTTTTCATTTATAATTTGTTCATTCGTATTCTGTTTTTCTACCTGCCAGTGCGTAGTTGACAGGCCTTACACAAGTTATATAAATATAAATAGGCGCTGGGACCTTTACGAAAGGTGCTTACGTTAAAGAAGCTGTTATTATTAAAATTATCAGATATGTAAAAAGTGCACATCAAAATTCACTTTCGTTGTCCTATCTATTCCGTGGGGCAATCTTTTCAGTCTGTCATAGAGTGTGTTGTTCTATCCTATATAAGCCATAAGTGCTCTGCAACAGATAGTTAGTCTCAACCGCCTTGGTCAAATCCCTATATTTATTGTGCTAATGTCCCAAATTGCTGCCTCCGTAACGGTACATGTCCTTTTTTTCTTTTCTTTGGGGCTTCCGTGCTTCTCTGCACTTTGCGTTATTTTGTGGTTGGCGTCCCCCAATTGACAACCCAGAAGTCGTTCTTTTTAAACGACACACTCATTTTTGCTCTAGTTTGCCGCCTTGTCTGTTTAGGTGTCATCGTTGGTGTCGTGACAAGTGCGTAGGAAATTTGTAGTTTCGGTTGCAGTTGTTGTAGTTCTGTGGCAAGTTCTAGAGTGGACTCTTGTTCAATGCGTCGTTTGTCGCTCCATGTACGCATTTTTATCCTTTTACTTCTTGCTTTAGTCATCGCTTTTCAGCTTTACTGAGCCACGTCATCTCGCTCGCAGACATCTTCTGAGGTGCGGCTTGCGTCACACTGGGATATTCCACCGTGGCTCCTGCAGATTCCTTATTTGTTTAAAAAAATCAGTGTTTTGCAAGGACTCTATGTCGAGGCCACCTGAATTGGAGTTCAGTGTCCTAGAAAAACGGCTAATGCGATCTGGATCTAGCAATTTTTCGACGTGTTTTCTTTTTGCCGTAGTACCGTCTGTGGGTGCCTTGCATAGCAAAGTTACCGGTAGGTGCGGCCTGCTGCTAAAAGCTGTAATATTGCTTGCATATCCGCAATGTTGGATGTCATTCGGGCCTAGGTTGGTTGCGAAAATGTCGATTGTTGATGATCCTTGGTGCTCTTTAAAGGTATGCTGTGCTGGATCTGTGATCACCCACATACCAAATTGGTAGAGAATATCCAGTAACATCTGCGTTCTTCGTGTGCGACCAACGAACTTAACGCGACGAACATTGCGTCTGCTCGATCGGTCGCCATTCCAGTGTGCGACCTTAGTAGTTTCGAGATGCACACTTCGAGGAGCGCTTTTTATATTCGTTTTGTTTACCCGCTTGGCGTACCGTGGCTTAAGATTTAAGACCTTGACAACCGTTTTTTCTATGACGTATGCTATTTTTGCGGTTACTTCTTAGCTATAATACACAGATTTGCTTAGCACAGTATCGGTTTGGACGTTGGTCACATCCATAAGTTCAATGGAGCTCCACTGCCTCGAGACGCTAAGGGCCTCATTGAACGCCTTACATTCTGTCGAATGGTTTGGAATTGAGACAACCATCATGCGCTAACTTGAAGATTTGGAGGCAAGAACATCTCTAAATTTGACGATTGCCTTGGTAGCCATGAGTCAGCGTCCATTAATTGAATCAAACTGACCCGCGTGAATGATTATTTTGTACTTACGCGGTTTGGCGTCAATCATTCACTCCGTCTTCTGAAGAACGTCGGCAACTTTTTCATTTTAGTAACATTTGGACTGAAATTGTCGCGGATTTTACTGCGCAGGTCTTTCACAGCAGAGTTGCCCATAAGTAGAAACCTTGATTTTCCCGATCGTTGTTTAGCGTAGCATTTGGGACTGTTACTCGCACTGTGTTCGGAGGGAATCAACCTGGTGCTCGAGCCATGAGACTCTGGAGAAGAGAAGAGCAATCGTGTCGCCAAGTGACGCCATGTGAGTTCTGATTACGCCAACTTTGGGATCAAGACATCAAATTGGAGTGCGAATTTTTAGCCTTGCTGATGAAAAGTTGCATATATTGCACCGCCAAGCCTGCCTCGCCTGCGTGGTCAGTGTTGTCCACTCTCAATATCTCTGCACTGTACATAAAGGGTGCTTTTGCAGATCACACATGCACAGTAACTTGTTTCCATGACTATGATAGGCTTTGCAAACCCCACAGTTCCGAGCGCCAGCCATAATGGATGTTAGTTTAAAAAAATGTGCACAAGCGTGCCTTAACCCCGGCTGCTTTGTCTACGGGTCGAGGGCTTCCCGCCTTGTCCACGGTGTTATTTCGGCATGCACTGGACCCGCTCGTTAGAAGACCGCCAAGCAGCGCAAACACATAAGCAAGCGTCCGTTGCAATGATGTTATAAATCGAACACGATCGACTGTCAGGTTGAGTGGAGTTGGAACCCCCGGCATCACTACCTGGCGCACTTTGAAATTCGTTTCGTACTTCTCTCGACTTTTTGTGTGGCTGTACTGTCACTGCTGTAGCTTTTCGTGCAATTGTCACACTTGCAACAAGGTAAACGGGTCAAACTAGTGGGAGCAAATGTTGAGCACGTCTACTCTCTGAACAACAACTGATGAGCTGTTATTGCTTATCTGTTACTTGTATATTGCTTCACCATCTTCCACGCACCCCATCACTCCCTGTAATGTTTCTATTGTGCAACGGTTAAACGCATGTCAAAACTGACCATTGCGTATAGCTTCATCTACTCATATGTGTTGGATTTTACTACCAGCGTTATGTATATATTTCAGGCGTTATCTAAGTAAGTAACAAACAAATTGCCTATAAATACCTCTCTATTATAGGCTTTTACTACTTAAGGTATTATGCATATATTAAGCGATCTTTCTCTCTCTCTTTCCCTCTCACTCTTTATGCCTCTGCATTCATTTATCTCTGAGCCACGGCACACGATTTTGCGGTTCACCTTCAACTTTATTCCGTGTTTTACTTCAACGACAGCGGGTAACAGTGTCCGTCAGGTTTTTAACTTGCTTTTCCTACGAGACATATTATTCGACGGAATGGCCACTACCGCGGTTATTGGTCATGTTCGTGAGTTCGCCAGTTAATGTTTCTTCAACCATCTCAATAGCTTAGTTGTATACGCAGGCAAGCCGAAATTGAAGGGGAGAAGGCGTTGCCGTGAAAATAGCAGAAACACAAAATCTTGCATAACAGAGAACATCTATGAGTATCGCGTGAAATGCTAGGCCAAATTATTTTAAGCTTAGGCTTGTGTGAGAATATTATGCAGGGACTAAACGGAGGAAAATTAGCAGTTTGTAGCACACTATATTCATATTGTGCCAAACTCGTTAACATCGCAGGGTGACCAGCAGAATTGTCGATGACTACCCAACCCCGTTAAAATGACACTAAGGGCTTTGGATCCCTGAAAACATTTTTGATTTTATGATACTTTAAAAGACCATTTTTCAAACCTACTATAATAACATGAGTGGCGCTCAACACAGTGGGCTTACAACGGTTGTGAGCGACAACCGGGGTGTCGCCGGTTTGATCCCTGTTATTGATCGAATACTTTTTGGGCGATCCTTGTTAAACATAGACGATAAACTATATCTCTGAGAGTCAACGACCATGCTACCTTACATATCTAAATGTGTATGCTTATGCTGCTGCTCGAAGCGCTCTTGGGGTACCTTTAGCTACACATAAGCGAATAATAAATCCACACATATATATATATATATATATATATATATATATATATATATATATATAGAATGTAATTGGATGTTTTAGAATTTTAAATAAATCTAAAGATAATGAGTTACCGTTTTTTTTATTCAAACCGCACTCTCCATTATTAACTTTCATTTGGACCAGACTATCGATTCCCATGACAAAGAATCACGATATCGGCATCCCGAGAAATATCTCTACAGGTTTTACTGCTTCTGCTGAACAGACCTTCTATCCTTGTAAGTTCTGCAGACAATTGAATATATGGTGGTAATCTGACAATGCGATGTCCGATGAGCGCGGCGGATGCGACAAAATTTCCAATCAAAGCTGTCTCTCTTGCGGAAGCTGGGAAAACTCATATGCGGCTTTGCGCTCAATTTATTGTATATTTATTTATTTGTGTATTTAAAAATACAATTGTCTTGTATGAACGTTTCAAATAATTATACAAATATTAAAAGTGGTTAAATTTATTGTATATGGTGGAAGATAACGCCTTTCTATTCACAAGACTGCGTGCCTTTCTTTAGAGGGCGGCAAAAACTCGATCGAGCTGATCACAGTAGACACCCGTGTCTATCGTTGACCACTACCTATCCCACTAAACACAGAGCAGAGTCTTGTGCGAATGGGTTAGTCGCTTCAGAGTCTTCTGGGCGCACTGGTGGGCCTGGGGCGCACCAGGATCTTCCACGTTTTATTGTTCATTCATCACGAAATACGTTTGGAACAAGGCCGAAGCGCCCAATTTGGAGGTCGAGAGGAGTTGCCGAAGGAGGGTTTACTGAGGAGCGACATGCAACCAGGCCCTCCGCAGGGTCTCGACGCACCCCCGTTCGTGGAACAAGCCTACTGAGAGATCCATGAGCAGGTCGATGTAAGAGACTCCCTCCTCATAATCTCGAAGTAGTGCCACATAATTCCGAACCTTGACGGGGTGCTGAGGAAGACGGGTTTTAGTGGGTGGGAGTCCCAAAGTAGGAGCTGACGGGTGCCAGCTCTGCTTGTGCAAAATGCATTTCCCGAAACCTCCGGAAAAAAAGTTGTATTGTGTCTGGCATGTCAAAATTAGCTATTTACTCAACGGTCCAGTTTGTTGCGCTTGCTCAAATCATGAGGTACTCATTCAATTTTGACACGACGCCATTGGCTTGATGGCGAGTGACGGTAGTTATCTACCACGCCCCGAAATCTAAAGCTAAGTCACGCATAAATTCTGTTTCACAGTTTCGCGCAAGTGGTCTTTCTCACGCGCAATACGCCTTCCAGAACGAGGTTTATCTAAAAGGCTTAGGTCGTGCCGAACGTCGTTGGCGTTTCGGTCGGCGATGTCGCGACAAGGATTGTCGGGATTACGTCGACTTACTCGCATACTCAATACTTTAAAAACAAGGCAAATGGGGAGCATACAAAAGCATATATATAGGGAGAGGAAAATAATGTTGTGTGAAAATACGACACGGAAAAGTTTTTGTTAGTCGAGCAAAGACAGAAAACTTTATATATATATATTTATATATCGGAAACCGGGTTGCTAGATAAAGACACGAGGATATAGGAGGGAACGTGAGAGAGGGAGATGGAGGGATAAGGTTAGCTATAAGGTAAATGAAGCATACGGTTTGATGTTGTCTAGCATTGCGCGATCATTTAATTGGAGTCGGTCGGCTTTGTTACACTTACGACCACAACGTGCCAGCCATCGGCGCTGTTACCCTCCAACTTTAAGATATGATAACGACAACAATATTCATCTAATACTCCTCGCCGCCGTAGGAAGAGGTGTGTCATTATTATTGTTATTATTATTATTATTATTGGAGCCAACGAACACCGAGAGAAAAAAGAGCTTTTGCATGCCATTTGATCGCTTGCCGATTTGCGGATACCAATCATACTCTGCAGAGACGGTGGCGCGTTGTTGTTGTTATCTTTTTTTTTGCCGGACCGAGATAACAGACAGCCCACTGCTGTCTGTTATCAAGCCGGAATAATTCAACAGATTGGCGTTCTTTCACCGATTAGTGCATGTGGGCTTCGGCCAATAGACACGCCACGTCGAGGTACTGGGAGCTGCACACAGCTGACCAGTTCGACAGCTGAATGAGTCGAGAGGGCCGAAAATCATCTGTCACTTCCTGATCAGGTGAGTACCTTCAACTATTTGGACATGCGTTAAACAGACTAAAGTCAATTGAATTACACTGCATGCCAATCTTACTAGTTGAGTCGATACGAAAAAAAAGCTACATAATATTTGCGTTTTTTTTTTCAAATATGCTACGCGTTCTTATATCTGATGACCTTAGTTTTTTATATGTAGTTTTTCAAGTTTAGCAAGTGCCGTGACCTTTATTGGAAAAACAATACGGGATTGATAGTTCCATGCTGCACTCTAAATTGCACCTAACCACGAGTTCTTGCTTAGTTCAATGCAGGCGAACATTCTGGCATAGAATTGGAGCGTTGGAGGCATCTGGGCTTTCTCACAGTTGTTACCCTCATCACACCTCCTTATTGGCAGGCAGAAGATCAGAATGCAATAATGAGAATGATGAGTGTTATTCATATTGTTGTGTTGAGAGTTGTACAGTTGACCCGTAACGTCGCATCAACTCCAACAAAGAGTCAGCAGCGTTGCCTGTACTGAGTTTCCTGTAGTACGTTTCGACTACGATATAGTGCAGCCTGCACGTCTACCTAGCTCAATACCGTAAAAGCGCAGATACCATACGTAGAAAGGTTAGTGGCAAACAGCGTTTACATATATATATATATTTCTTTTTTTACAAACAGGCGGCGGGTGTTACTGTCGTCTTTGTGGAAAAACCTGTTCGACGTATCACTTGCTACGTCGTCGACTACCCCTGTCTGAGAAACTCGCCCGATCTTTGATTTTCCGTGTGCTTATATATATATATATATATATATATATAGATTAAAGCCCAGATACCGTACGCATGTAGTTTAGTGGTAGACAGCGTGTTTGTGTGTTAGCTATATTAATGTAAGAATCTTGGCCGATATGTTATCTGTCAGAACACAGACAGCGGAGCTCCAAAAAAGTTGAATTTTTAGGAAACAAGTGCCCGTTGGGAAATGTTCGTATTGAGCCTTCGAGTGGCAGCAGAAGACCCATAATTGCTTCCTCCAGTTTGTCGGGCTCATTCAGCTGCATGTCGAGCTTCGCGGTAGTGCAGCGCGAAGAATCACTACGGTCGCCGGCCCCGTATCCGTCTACGGAGGCATCACCTTTGAGATCGGGCCTCACGATGACGAATGACGTTACGCTTGCGCCGAAACCCATCTCAAACAACTTCAACAACGAGGTGCCGTGTAGACCCTGTTGCTTATGTCCTACACGCTAGTGACGTTCCGCAGTTTAATCTATAATATATATATATATATATATATATATATATATACAGCACTAGGCCTTTAGTGACCACCGCTGGGCTAAGTAAAATGCCGCAGCATGGGACTCCCCTCGCCTGATCTTGAGCTAGTCGTTCACAATTCCCAAGCAGGAGAAAATCGGAGAGGTAGTTTTTAGTGGGTCGCACGCGTGTATTAATTCCACACTATTCTCCACTGACATTAGAGGGTGTGAGCATTTTTATCTTTTGAAACAGGTTGCCGAGGGTGTAGTAAGTATTAGGTCAATATATATATATATATATATATATATGTATAAGCGGGTCACTCAGTGAGTAATTTTCTCGCTTTGAGAGTTTTTACGAAGTTCTTCGAAAGCGTTAAATACTATTCCGCTGAACAAAGTGAACAGAGTTTCAAGGAGAATGCGTTAAGAATAACTTTTGACTGGCTTATTTACGTTATTAGTTTTATACCTTTTTTGTGAAAGGTCTCGGAAATGCGTTATGCACTTGTGCTGCTGGGAGCTAGCAACAGCTAGTGTGGGAGTTGCATCTACTAAAACCGATATCCTCCCCACCCCCCAAGGTCTGGGATTGCATTGGCATTATTTCGACAATTAGTTATATACCTGACACACCGAACAACACTCGTATATATGATACATATTGTGTAAAGTCAAGCCGATTAAGTAACGCAAAGTTGGTTACTCTTGGATAAATTGAATAAGCTCATAGATTAAATTGCAAATTACTTCATGCGTGAAAAAGCAGGACACAACTTTTATCGAGCAGATGTCTATCATTCTGCATCTTTACATGTATCCAGATAGGGAGCTTATGCAAAGATTCACAACGTCCTTAAGAGGCGCGTCAATACCTTGAAACTCTGGTTGCAGTTCTCCTTTCACTCCCACCTCTCTTGGCTCCTTATCTCGATCTTGTCTCTTCCGAGGCTGTCGTGTGAACCTCTCCCGCCTAGCAGTCTTCTTGGCTGTCCCGAGCGTCAACATGGCGCCGAAGAGATCTGTCGCGTCCTGTTAAGGTTTCGACGTTCTAGCGGTTTAGGTTACCCTGAGGGATCTTTAACATCTTAGACGAATTTAAAGCCCTCTCCTATGACGGTCATGTCGCGTGCGAGGCCATGAGCAACTGTCGCACACTTTTCTTTGCGCATTTTCCCCATAATTACCTTTTTCTGTTTTTCCGTTTACCCACTGTCTCCCTCTAATGCTTTATCCGATCCCCGACTCACTTGTTTTAGTGTAAGTTAACTTACCCTAATGCAGCGCTTTGCTGCTGCTGCTTCATATGCTCACTCATGGCTGAACCTCATAACCTTTGTTTTGGCAATATTGTTGACTAGCCGGTTGTTCTCGTATAATCGTTCTGTTATACTAATGTAGAACCGAAGATGTTCTCGAGATTACTGAATAATCCGCACAAGACGCATGCGTGTGATGCGTTGATTTCATTTTGAGCTTTCGCCAGGCCCGCAATGCGCAATATAGCAGGAATAGGCTAGCAGAGTTGCTTTGGGCAATCTCTCTTCTCTGTTCGACTGAACGGTTTACATAACGGACGCTGTTTTTTTAAATTGTGATGACGTTTCAATACACTTGTATCGTAATAGATAAACATTAGGAGATCGATCGAAAATGTTCACTTATAATAGGCGGTGTCTATGTACAGTGTAAAAGGCTGCCTGGAAGTCTGCGAAAATTGCATAATTAAATTATTTTCTCTCCTATTGGATCTGAACGTGGTTAACCACAAATTTACTGCGTCTTATATTGATCTGTTTGGAAGAAAGCCAATCTACTTGGGTGGTAAGACGTCTGTTATGCTTTCAGCAAGCCTCGAAACAGTTACGCTGGGACCTTATATACTACGCTTGCTAATGATTTCCCTCTGTAGCCTTGTGGTAAGCAGGAGTCACGGTTGCCATTTAAAACAGGTTGTAGAGTCGTTTCATGCAATTCCTCGGGGATCTGATTTTGTTGTAGTCAAATATTTTAAAGATTAGCCAGCTATATATGACGTATCAACGCCATCCATACATATGTGCCTATAAGAAGAATATTCTTGCGAAGTGCGCGGCGACTAAATACATTTTGAAATGTCATAGGGTGGTCTATGAACATCAACGCTCAAACATAAAAAAATCGTATATATATATATATATAATTTACTATTAACAGGCGGATTTACTAATTACAGGCAACATTGGTGAACAATACAAACCATTATCGGCGCCGTTTTTTCTTCTTGGAGCTTATTCTCCTCATATATCTCGTGGCAAGCACTTTCTCGAGGCTCAACCTGCTCCAGGTAATCGACGGCCCGGCAATGCACATTGACCATACGTATTAGATACCACGCCCATAGTGTGTGTTTGTGTCTTAGGTTTCTCAAGGCTGTGCTTGAGATTCTTCTTCTCCCCCTCTTCCGAAGGGGTATTGATTTATTGTTACCATGCGTCGTACACGCACCCGGTAAAGTGCGGCAATGATCTTACGTTGTCCTTGCCATTTTTTTAAATAGTTGTCGCCTTAAGCATGAAAGCGTTCTTGGGACGTCAACTACGTCTTTTAATAGATAAATAGATAGATGGGATTTATTGTTCTCATGAGTGGTTTACATTTGTACAGAGGTTCACAGCTCCTTAAAGCCACCGAAGGCTAGTATAGAGTGTTTATATTGCATGTCTACTTATAATTTTATTTATTGTCATTAAGAGTATTATCGTGTTCGGTTTATATTAGATTTTTGTTTGAGTATTGTCAAAGAAAAGGTTGCGCGCACATCTGGGGAAAGCTTGTTCCAATATGTGGCTATAAGAGGAATATTCTTGACTCGTCGGCACACCGACAAACTCGTTAAAGTTAAATGAGCACAGTATTTCTTGGAGATCACCCGAGTTTTGGTCATTGCAAAGAGCATCGATATTAGCATCTCCAAGGAGGAGCATATTTTGCCTGTTAATCTTTTAAATTATATTTTCTAATCCATTTATGAAATCGGAGGCTTTGCCATAGAATGCGCCAACCAGAAGAGATTTTCCCTCCATCTCACCACTCACCTCCACGACTAAACTCCTACAGAAAAAGGTAGCTGAAGTAACAAAAGTCAGCTCCTTTCGTACTTTAACGTCATAGTCACATCGCATATACAAAGCTACTCGACCTCCGTAAGAGCCTGACCTACAGCTGTAGTAACTGCCGACAGCCTATAGATCTTACATCGGCAATCATTTTCTGTCGTTTTGACGCAGTTTCTAGAACAGCGTCCTTTTTCGCACGAAACGCACGCTGAACGTCCATCTTCTTCCAGCGGTTATCGGGCATTTTTTGATTGCCGATTCTCGTTGTCCTAGGTAGTCGGTGGGCCACGTCAATATCCTTCACCTCCGTCGCCTCCCCAATAGCGTGGAAAAGTTCACTGAGATCCGCACGGAGTTCCTCGTCCTTCGCTCCGAGGCGCAACGGAAGTCCAGTAATGATCAGCTCACTACGGCGGTGATATTGATCCGCAAATTGCATCTGTGTTTGAGCGTCGCAACCTCAGCCTGTATCTGTACAATCACTCTCGACGCCGCTACACATTCAGCAACTTTCATCTGAAGATCGCCAAGTCCGACCGTCAGTGTGGGCCACGAGGTATCTCCTGATCCCTCCTGGCACATCGGCGCCGAGAGACCTCTCACCAACTGCTGCTGTTAATGCAGTTGATGTCGAACTCGCCTTAGTCGGTGCCATAGGAACACCGGCAACGTTCCTTTGTGCTAGTTGTACGCTCGATGGCGGTTGATGGTGCCTCTGCACTGATGTTTCGACACACTCGGTATCGATGCGCAGCGAGATAGTCGTGCTCCTGTCTGAAGTAGTCTTTGATTCAAAGGTTTTCGTGTTTTTCAGGACGTCTGCTGGCGTCGTCAGTGCTAAATTGGTCTCTTTAATACATGAGTTACACTGCCAAAAAATGACGCATCGTCGAGCTTTGCTTTCCTAATAACGGCCGCACTGACTTTCGCACAGTGGCCGTGGTAGGCAGAAACACAACCGTTGCAATTTACAGGGGTAGCACGAAACCGCAGTTGAGCACTTTTTACACACGACTTTGTGTACTATTTTGACTCATCGGGGTCTCATTGAATGTATTATTTATTAACCAATATTTGGTTTATGCACATATGTGCTACAGCGCTCCTAAATAACCTTCATCAACGATATTGCTTTTGTACACTGTTGGAGATGATACAGATCACATATTTGCCGCATAGGTTGCATTCACACTCGGTTGAAATTTCATGCCACCCATTTCGTATACATATCATCGGGGTCTCATTAATGGGCTGATTTGCGGCTTTAGATGTCTTGGCGGTGGACGACATGATACCCTCGGTGGAGGCGGGTATCTATTGCCGTAGAGCGTTTTGCTACTTCGTTGCTTTACGTAATACTTGTACGACCACACGCCTTGCAGATAATCCTCTTTTCCTTTGTCTGCCTGGCTGTGTGTGGCCCCGTTTGAATCGACCGCTGCAGCCAAACCCACCTCACAGTACTCCCGAGTGGTCCTTTTTCCACAAAAACTTCTAAAAAACACTTGCACACTAATATTTGTGCTCTGAGGACTAGGTCGCCTCCGTTGCACCGCGGGTCGACGAGTTTTTCCAAACAACGTCTTGCGTTTTTTAGTATCTCCCTTTAAGTTTTGAGGATAGATCTTTAGATAAGAATGAGAACACTATATGTTTACAACCCACAGGTTATCTAAGATATTACAGCAGTCTACCAACGCGTATTGAGATATGCATGTTTACACTTTTATATGTACGCGTGACATTAGATATATATATATATATATATATATATATATATCATCTGGGTATAATCTCAGCCCTTTGCTTTTTTGTTTACTGGTAGCCGATTTACCAACACGTTTACAGACCCGACACCCAGCTGTCAAGATAATTATGTATGCCGACGATCTAGTACTCTACAGTAGCAGCAGAAACCATCTGCAACAGGCGCTGGCCACTTTGTCGGCATACGTGAACGTAGTAGGCCTTGAAATAAATATGCAGAAGACAGAAGCTATGAAGTTCAGGCACGCGGGCAGGCTGGCCGTGACCGATACACTTAGGTTAAATGGACAAGACCTGAACTATGTAAATAAGTTCACATATCTCGGTATCACAGTGACCCCCTCAGCCAAGACCTTCGCTGCACATATAGAGGAGAGGTCTCGAAAAGCCTTGATTGCGGCGACAACCCTTAAGAAGCCCCAGATGCTCTCGATTAAGGCAGCGCTAGCTCTATTTGATATAAAAATAGCGCCAATTGCATCATACGGGATCCAGCTTGTATGGGCAAAACTAAGCTCGACTCAACTCGGTGCTCTCGATCGTGTGAAACCAGCTTATTTAAAGCGGGTACTAGGTTTACATACGTCAGCATACAACCGCCTAACGTATTTGCTGTGCGATGCTCCACTATTCGTGGAACAGGTCAAAAAACAGTTTGCGCTTCCAGACACCCCTGCATACAGCGAGTTCATACGGCGATATGAAGAGAAAATGGCAGAGATCGATCCACATTTTTATATGACAGATGCAATGGTTAGGTCAGAATGGAAGGGCACGAGCAGGACAAACAGGCACATGACCACCCGCTTTGCTGTGCACGGTTTTCATCACCTTCTATGTCAGAAAGACGCTTGCCATGAACCCTGTGACACATGTGTTTGTAAATATTGTTATGGTATATGCGTAAGATATCATGGCAGTGAGTGTAATGCAATCCCCTCTCTAACAAAGCTGGCACTGAACGATTTTTAATATTAATATCATTACGAGACTGTAGTGATATCGATCGTACTATTGTATATTTTACCCAATCTGGTGTGTAAATAAATCATGTGATATATCATCTGGGATAGTCATCGATGCTGTTCAGATTCAACTGCCGGTCTTTGGGGCAAACTCCATGCTAAGTGTTAACTCAATAAGCACGTTTCATTCTTAAAAACAGACTTATAATAAACGAATACAACAAATGAATCTCTTTCGTCTTGAACAAACGCAGGTTCTTCGTGTCCACGAATGTATGCGCGTGCTGGAGCTCAACATGTCGCAGTGCCGACAGAGCCTCGCCGATGGGGTTCTCCGAAGCGGTTACATTAACGACCTTGCAATAAATCATTCAAATGTCCTCGATGGACTACATTATGTTGCCGGTGCGTGCAGCCGCCACTTTTCGGTTTAGCAATTATTTCTTGCTTAATAATGCATATTTTAATTTTAGAAATGTCGTTTTTATACGATATATATATATATATATATATATATATATATATATATAATGCAATGTACCTTGCAATGCACATAATTATTCGCTTGCTTCAAATGTTATATCCAAATGAAAACATTGAATAATTGACTTACGCTTTTTGAGCAGTAGCGATATCCCTAACGGACCCATTTATCTAATCTAACCGCCGTCGACTCAAATCACTGCTTCACTTCGAGACCTAAAAGCTTACAGGCGTCTTGCAGAATCCATCTATCAAGAGTTGCATAAGCCTGCTGAGTGGAGGCTATGAGCAAGTATGCGTTCTTGTGTCAAGCTGTGTTAGACCCCCCTCTTAATAACGCCCCTTACATAATAATCCATAGGATTTAAACCTGCACTTCTAGGCGGTCAAGAGTTATTAGCACGGAACATGCTCGTATGCTTCACCAGCCATTGTTGCACTAAACGGCTGGCATCAGTGGCCGTCCAGTGCCGTCTCGCTGAAACGCGTATTTCCAATAATTTAACATCGAATTTAAGCGCGGTCCCACTACAATATGCAGATCATAAGCTTCGCCTATCACTGTTCGGCCTTTTTGAAAAACAGACCACGTACCATCACGTTTCCTTCACTAAGCCTTTCCATGCATATAAGCTAGAAAGTGGAATTTTACCGCAATCTCATAAATGGTTGTTTTAGAAAAACTAACAAACTTTATAATCTCATTTGGGGTCCGGCCGAAGTGAAGAGGAACACAAATAATTGATCTTTGCTCTAATTCCAGACTAGCAGTAGCTCGGTCGGCCATGCTTGGTATATATTTACATTCTTCTTGGCTGCCATTGGATACCAGTCATGACGTCTGAGCCTGAACTGAATACTTTCAGACAGCCCACCAAAGCTTGACCCAGTTGAGCTGCCCCATTCACATATGTATTGCTTTAAAAGAGTTGCTAGTCTATAAGTGGGTGATGTCACAAAAGGCCCACGGAGAATGTATTGTAGCATATATATATATATACATATATATATATATATATATATATATATATATATATATATATATATATATATATATATATATATAGTTGTAAATATTTATGTATCTATACATAGGGTGTGTTAAGTATATATTCTGTGTTGGCTTCCAGGTGGTGTGTTTGTGTTCCTGTGCAGCCAGTACATAAGCAAATATGGCTCGAAGCTATTTCTGCTGCTTTGTCTGCTGGGGACGTGTCTTACGTACATCTGTTTCCTGTTCATCTACATCTACGGCGTGGATAAGTTACACGTCTGGCTCCTAGCAGCTTTACCCAAGATTTTCACAGGTATATATATATATATACTGAATGTTTATCGGAATGTTACAATGGAAGCATGGCAAGCTGAGTGGGACTTTACCCTCTCTGGGGTTCCTAGAGGATTCCTGCGCGGACTGCCGCCAGATATTAAAACATAGACTGAGAGCCCAGGATGCGACCTCACTAATTTTCTCACGGGAACTTCCACTCGTATTTGTTCCGAAATGAAAAGGCTCCGTCTGTGACATGAGTGTACTGCCAAAAGGTACGTTAGAACAGGCCATACACTTTTTCAATGCTGCGCGGCTAGCACACGCTCCTAGACAAATTCTATCCATAGATTGATCAGACTGCACCCCTTCTTAGATTAGACTGCAGCGCTTTGGGAACGGCTTGCCACTAGTTATGAGATCAGAAATAGAAGTAATTAGTATAATGAAGAGAACATTAATGATAATAATAATAATAATAGTTTGCTACTGCTTTTGCTAACTAGAATGAATGTCATTACGGATACCGCATTCGCAGGCAGCGAAATTTTAATGATGACGTTGGCTTCGGTGCATATTGCCACTTCATCAACGGGACAGCATCGTCGTTGGAGGTTACTCGTTTACGAACTCTCGCTCTTAATCTCGCAGCTACTCTTAAGACTGCTCGACGTTTTCAAGCCACCAATGGTGCGGACGCAACCACACACACAAACAGATCCACTTGCCTTTTCTCTAGCTTTGTGCGACCATATTAACTATAAACAACTGATGGATTGTATCTAGGAAATATGGATATGCATAGATTCATGTTTTGTGTTTGCAGACACACATACTAGAACAGAGGCCGACCCATAGTAACGCGCGCGTGAGCTTATGCGTATATATGTATGTGTATCTGCGTGTTCTATTCGCTTCGTAGCTGTTTGAATTAGCACTATGGGTCATCCCGGTGTGCTTGCTACTTGTCAGCCTTCTGAAGGCCACGTGTTACGTCGAGGATATTCCCGAGACGTTTAGGGCGCACACGCCGAAGCAGCGTATTCGTTGTGCGTTCGGCCGTGTCGGCATTCAGGAGAGCGTTCTCTGCTTCACCAGGCGCCGCCAATGCGAGGAACGCGGGCAGTTGATCCTGCTTGTGCTCATGGTCGCCATCTTGTCATCCTACTATAACGGTATAGAAGACTGTTGCTTTATCCTTTGTTGTCACCGATCTACTTTGGTTAAATAAACAGGCAAAATGGAGTGAAAGAGATTTAGCGTCAGATTCTACATGATCTTCTGAAAATAAAGGCGGGCGATGTTAGTGGTTGTAGTAGCGAATGAAGTGTAGTTGCACCTTTAACGGATTCACGAATTGAGATGTAAGCCTACTTAATATACTTGATCAAGGAAAGGTCATCTCTGCTGCCCCTCCCGTCTTTTTTTTCGTCCCAATTCGTTCTTCGTTTGCTCTCTGTCCGGCCTATTTACAACCTGTGTCTTTGTTGTTATGGTGCTTGCCGTTACGGTGTTATTGTTCGGTTCAATGTATTGTCGTTCCGGGCAATACAACACGTGTGTCGCTTCTGCTAACCCACGTAGCGGTCGCCGTCAGCCAGCTGGACGTCATCGCCTACTACGCAGGTAACGTGTGCAAGCAATATGCAGTCAGTGCGTAGCAGCTAGCCTAGCCAGTCAGTAGGAACAGCAGAAAGCCTCAAACTCGAGTCGACGTGGTTTGGACCGAGGTGTCGCAGTGTGGTCGATGCTGAGGTCGATTCTGGCAAAAGTGTGAAACTGAACCAGACGACCCACAAACACGCTTCGCCCTCAGGCGGAGATCTCGTCAGCGGCGGGCAGGTACGGACGACCGTGTCAAGGATGTAATGTCCAGCAATTCTGCCCAACCACGTAAGGAATACGGGTTTGGTGGGTTTGTTAGTGAGTCCCACACTCGTTGCTGACAGCTGCCAGCAGCGCGCATATTAACTATGCAATTCCGAAACCTCCCAATAAAAAAAGTTTAAGATCTAAACATATATTGCTCGCATATTGACATCGAGGCGGACAATCGAAAGTTCCCTCGAGACGGGCGCCTGAAGTCATCGCTTAGGCTGTCGGTGATTGATTGTCGGTGACTCGTTTGAGGTCAACAATGAAATTCGACACAGTGGCAGACAAATAAAACCAACGTTAGCTAGAGAAACATAATTCAACGTTGTGACTTCAACCAGGCATTGTTTGCTTCCCTGGCAAGCTTTCGTGATATGAATTGTTTTTGTTGCAAGGGCGACTGCCGAAACAACATTAGTGCATTTCCGATTTAACGAGGTGATTTCCGTTGTAGATTGATCTTAATGATATTGTTTGTGAAGTCAACTTCGAATGACTCATATCTAATGTTTGCCTCTCTGTTCGTTGATATAGCACTAGCTTTCCAGTTGGCTCCGCTCATCGGCGCAGTCTTCTTGCGATCTTACCTTTGCCAGCACCTGGACACGTACGAAGTCGCGCCGGTATTTGCAGTCATCTGCACACTGGAACGGGCGTTGCCACTCGTATCGAACGTGCATGTTGCAGTACGTAACTTTGTCAATATTGTATCAAGGCCGAATCCACAGCCCTTGACACCTGGTGTTGTTATTAATCACTGCTGGTCACCATGTCATCATCGCTGGTTATATGGTAAACGTGCTGTTGCTGTTGTTGTGATAATTATTTGCACCATTATCACCATCTGCCATGCGATTGTTATTTCTATGGTACCGATCCCTAGTTTGATTTGTGTTTTTGCCACTTATTTGTATTTGTCTTGTGACTCTCAGTTAACACGATCTTGCTTCTGTTGTTGTTGTTGTTGTCATCGTCGGTCTCTAGGCAATTGTGGCGTCACTCATATTCATATTTGCCGCCTCTCCATATGTGGTGTCCCAGATCTCGGGTGTAATATTTGTCTTGCCCGCTATTGCCGCAATGTAAGTACTGCTCCTGCATATATATATATATATATATATATATATATATATATATATATATATATATATATGAATATATATATATATATATATATATATATTCAGAATATGCCGCATAATATAACAACCCGTTTGTCTCAGCGGAAGTTAAACCAAATAACAATGAGCTTTAATACACAGGAGGTGGCGGCGTGGTTGTCATCTATCGAAGTAATGCATTAACCCTCCTTCATAACGAATTTATCAGGGTATCGCTGGTTCGACTTCAGATGTTGACCAAATTTTCTTTGAGCGATGTTTGCTCGGAGAATAGATGATCAACCATATTCCGCTGTTAGGCAGCAGCCATGCTGCGATAATGACTGTTGGGGAAACCCTGTATATCTCAACGTGTCCGGCCCTTGGTTTATTGATTAAAATATTGATTGAATTGATCGAATTGACGAGGAACATTATAAGCATGATGACGTCGAGGAGGTCTACGGGTCCGGGCCCACGCGCAAACGTTTGTCTCGGCCTCGTTGTCGGTTGGGCCGCCGATCCCGGCCACGACGTTACTCCAACTGTTTTGTTCTTTCTTTTCTAGCCTGTCGCTGGCCCCGTTCAACTTCTTCCTCGTCTTCTCGTCTTCAACCTCGCTCGGTGCTTGGTCGACAACTCCGTTATTTGAAATTCCTTTACTGACGTAGGCGGCCTAAATCGTTCATCAAAGTGGCACCAACGGTCGGGTACCGAGCGATCATTGCTTCAAGTTCCACCTTCACTTCTCTTAAAACGTCTTCGCCCAGCGTCAAGTTCTCGACGCTGATCCCTGCTCTTTGCAGTTGTTGTGCTACTCTTGTGGCCCCGCCCACCTTCTCACTGCTATTCCATGTCCACATGTTGAGTCAAGACTTCGTTCCACACCACACATCCTCGTTTCACAAGGCCGTTCTCTGGTAGAGTTATTTCGCTTAGGCCGTAGTGTACAACTAGGAGGAACCGCCTTGCCCGTGTTGCCGTCAAATATACAGCCGAATGGCGCACCGTTTTGTTCCACTAATACCAACCCTGCCAACTCGGCCTCTGTTTTCATTGTTCCCATGCTGACGCTCCGTGGAGAGAGCCTTACTTATTCAGCGGCTCTCAAATTTACCTTCTCCCCATCTGAGTCAAACACCTGAGCGATCTCCGGGTATGCGTCTGCATTAAGTACCTCACCACATTCTTCCGATCTAATAGGTATTTACCTAGTAAGATCGCATGTCCGCACAGATCACATCGTCTTTAAACACTGTCAGAACAACATTGTCATGGGTCGTACCGTCAACCACCAGTTGAGCAGTACTTTGTCCGATGGGTACACAGATTCCACCCATCCCCCTAACTGGACCTTTTTTTGGTTGCTGTGCTGCCGTCCGTAAGATTATCGTCACTACAGCCTCCGTATCAACTTCGTTGACAAGGATGCACTTCATCTTTCTTTCTGCTTCTTACACTCGAAGAGCTTCTACCTTCGATTCAATGTTGCTGGCTACCGACTGAACTCTGGGGCGAGTACAACCCCTGCTGACATAACCGACCTGTTTATATCGAAAACACACGACGTTTGCTTGTTTGGAGCCGTTGCCTTCTCTTGCTAACTATGACGTTCCCATCTCACTGCCACCGCTGCTGGTTCGCTGATGCTGACTGACTGCTGCTCGAGTCTTGCGCCCTTGGCCGAAACTGCGCGCTTGAATATAGTTGACTCTTAGGGTTGCTGATGTTGTTGTACATCACTATATCCTCCTGCTTCGATGACATAATGTGCTCTCCGTGCCGTCGGTTTCGCGACGAACCTATTCGGACAAGCTGCCCTAACATGGCCGCACTAGTAGCAGATGACTTGCTTGTTGCTAGGCTTTTCGAATGTGCTTTGCGCTGCACCTCCGGCTCTAGACACATCCAAATGCAGTCTCCAAGCATATTCGATATCCCGCAATAAATGAGGAACGTCTTTGTAGTCGCGGCCCGACATCTCTAGGACCAAAAAAAAACGAACTCTGGTCGAAGGCCTCTCAAAACATGGTCTTTTAAGACGTCTTTCTTCAGGCCAAGCTAAAGCGCAGTCGATTCCTTTCTTGGAGCATAAACATCCACCCGTTCTCGCTCCGCTTGAACACAGTCATGCATCTGCATGACTGTGTTCGATCAGTCTGACAACTGACGCCTCTCACTTTACTCAGACTCTTCTAGCGGTTAGGCCACCGCCGGGTGCGCTATAAACCCCACGCGTTCGCTACGAGCGCGAATTAACCCTAAGGACCACTTCTGATTGTAAGAATAGCCGACTACTGTATCAACAAGGTTCAGGGATGACTTCGCTCGTAGTTCCAAACCAAATGGGTTTATTCAGACACACGGAAAAAATCGACCACACGGTCTCGCAATTCTCTAGCGGCACCTGCCGTCCGCCAAAATGCACTGCGCGTTCCCTATGACTTGCCGTTTCGGTCATTTCCATCTCCTCCTATTACTTCAAATTGCAGCTGCTGCTGCTTGGTACCGCCGGAGACTACGAAAGGGCGTTAATCAAATCAACCTTGCGCACACACACTGAACTCTCTCCCCACACACATATGCTCTCATTATCCTTCTTGCATATGCATGTATAATATGTCATGTGGTCAATATGTAGTTATAATCCGCATCTAGTACAGGGTGTTTTTGGAGTTCCCTAGCACTCATGGATAGCAAAAGAGATTATCCATGGGTATATGTCGTTGATATAGCGTTTGCGTGCGATGAACACAGCAACCATGTTGCTGGCCTGATGTGATGTCGTTAGCTTTCCACAAACATTTGCTGAATAGACGTCATTTTTGTCTTAGCTGCAGCATATTCTGATTAACCTTCTTAAGCACGTCAATTGTGTGGAGAATGTCGACATGGCACCGGTCAACATGGCGGCCAAATCCAACCCGTTTCGTGAATTTATTTTCCACCCATTCCAGGCAAACGTTGCTCTTAATAAGAAACCGGAAACTATGTCGGTGCTGCATATGTCAATAGTGGAAGTACGTATGTAGTATACAGTTTGACGTACAGGTCAGCAGAGCGTACAGCAGATGATCGGATAATCCAATTCGCATGTTGAGAAGCTTTGTGACAACATCAGTTACATATTTGGAGTACCTTTATTTGTGGCTCGTGAAGACTCCCGAAGTGTTTTACAATTCGAAGTTTGCACAAGTTCTGACCCCCGATGTAGAGGATGTTGTAAGGGTGTCTTGAATTTCCATGTCCGAAACGCAAGACTCCACATTTGCGGATAGACAGGTCCAAATCAATGAAGATCGCCCACGCCTTGAAGGCATCTAACGTCATTCAATGTCCCCGAAGGCCTCTAGAGTGCGGGATCGACTGTTTCGAAGTGATCTGTTTCGAAGTGACTATGATCGAAGGTTCATATCATCAGCGTATACTTCCTCGTGGAATGAAATATTTCAGTGAATCAGCCGACAGAATATACATCAGTGGTCCGAGGCTCGTTCCTTGCGGACAACCGGATGACACTCGACCCACCGTAGAATACTGTCCATTAACGCGCACCCGGAAAGTTTAGTTCTAGAGAAACGCAGTGAGCCAGTTGAGTATGGGTTTTCCAATTCCGATGTGTGCTAGGGTTTGAAGTAGTTTAGAGTGCGTGACTGACTCGAACGCTTGCTTGAAATCGAAATAGACAACGCCGAAGCAATCTGAGTTTTTGCACATTTTTGCCCTATTAATTTGGGCTTCCAGGAGCTGCAGCGTCGTGCTTAAACCCTTGCGATAGACAACGAACTGGGTTTTCGATATTAGACTGATATTAGATTAAAATCGTAAGCATGTATGGCTGTCGCAAAGACGTTTTCGATAAGCTTTCTGGCTATCACCGTTAGCTACACGGGAAGCTTATTTACTGCATCGGGGTTGTTGCCTTTCTTTTGTACGGGATGGATTATAGCGGTGCTAAACCCCGGTACTATACTATCTTCCAGTGATCGACAAAACATGCGGCTTAGAGGCTCACATATTGAATAATCTAGTTTCTTGAACACGATCGCCGGAATTCCGCCAGGAGTCGTGCTCGTTGTGTTCGCCGGCTTCCACAAGTGTTTCCGCAATTTTGTGGGGGAAACATCAGCATCGTTGATGATGCAGTGAGCGAACATTTTTCCTTCTAGTATATGCGGAGCCGGCTGCAGCGTGCGCATCTGTAACTCCTCGTCACTGGGATAAGTGTGACTAAAGAATTCTCGTAGAACATCTGCCTTCTCGATGTCATCCGTTGCAAACGTTCCATCCGCAAGTTTGATGGATGAAAGTGAGTCGTTGATCATAATTCTCGACCTCACGTAACTAACCCCCTTCCTTTTCGGAGTCTCTTTAGTCTTTGCTGCGAATTATTGCATTTTCGCTTAGTACGCGTTGGCACTGGGAAGCTTTAGCAATTTTTTTTTAATTTAGGCTATTTTGGTGGAACAGAGAATATTTCGCGCGAGAGCGCTGTAGAGCTTACGAAGATGAACATTATGGACTTTTTTCAGTCTTTCTTTTGAGTAAACATGACTCTATTAGAAAGTGCATATACTCAAGCCACTTGAGATACATATCACTCACTAACGGGCAGCCTTGGTAAAAGATATCCTAATGTATTAAATCCAAGTTTAACTGCATCAGCTCTTAGTTTTCGTTTTTGTAGTCGAACCTGTGTGAGCAAAGCATGTCAGTCGGGCGTGAAGCCAGGGTAACAAATGACACCATTTGATGATTTGGCTTGACTGGGCCTGGTGATGCTACAATTTGACTGACTGCTTTGTCATTGCAAAAAACGACGTCCAGTATAAAGCCGAGCCCCGTTGGTTTGTGCTACAAACGACCGGAATCCTTCTGCTGTGTAGAAGTGACAATTTAGCCAAAGCCACTCTCTGTTACCATGCAGACATATGTACATTTTCTGGTCAAGCATGTTTTTATGTAAAGAGTCGAGGCATCTTCCTTTGCGTCCGTTGCGAGGGATCGGGAGTTTATTACGTACTGAAGTGTACTGTCAAGTTGTTGCTGATGAATAGTACGTCTGGGGCGTTCGACCTTCTTAAGATGGTTGCTGCCGAGTCATAAGAAGGATGGGTACTAATCCTGAACAATGTTTGGGTTTGGCCTACCGATGTACTTTGTTACACGAGTTCCATCCGTTTATATCTCTTCATCTAATAGACTATCTATGTATTAATCTATGTCGATAACACTGACGTAAAAGGTCCGACCCGCTCTACCAGTCGCATTGTTCAACAATTTAACGGTGAGCGGGTTGACATCAGAGTTAGTCTTAAAAAAATTAAATACCGTATCTGCACCTAGCGAGAGACAGAGTCTATGGACAGTGCGGTTCTGCTCTCCCCTGGTGTAATCTATTTTTTGCCGACTAAACGAGTACGTGGCTTGGGTTTTTTTTTCGTTTTACCTTTTCTAGCGGTGGACCTTTCCAGTTCGACACATTCTTAACGTCGCTCGCTGGACCCAGATCGACGGGTGCCGCTCCCGCCGGCGCTCCAACGAATGCCGCCGGCCCGGGGGGCGGCCAGACGCCATCGTCAAGCTTCACGTTCGGCGCCCACTCGACAACAACGTCAGCAGCAGCAGCAGCTGCTAAACCGCTTGCTGACGCTAACGCTACGAGAGGAGCTGTCAGTTCGGGTCCGACGGGCAGGCCGACACCGTTCGGGTTCGGCGTCACCGCGCCAGCCTCTAACGCGGCCGGTTCAAGCGAAATGTTTAAGTTTGTCACGAGCGCTCCCACGGTAAGCACCGAATCTGATCACTACCGCGTTGAACTTTTCATCGTCTTGCATGTATTATTTAACACTATTGTTGCCACTACTGTCTTTGGTGCTATGTACGGAAACCTAATGAAGGGTCTTGTCCTGTATGCTCTTCACAGCCGGTCCCTGCGACACAACGACAACAACAACAACTACAACAACAACACAACACTACTACAAAACACAAAACAACGACCACAAAACAACAACAGACATAACAAGAAAAGACAAATAAAAACAACACTACAATACAAAGCAACGACAAAACAACAACAACAACGACCACACAACAACAAAACAACTACAACAACAACAACAAAAGAACAACAACAAACAAACAACAACAACAAAACAACAACAACAACAACAACATAAAACAACTACAACAACAACACAAAACAACAACAAAAACAACTACAACAACACAACAACACAACAAACAACAACACAACACAAGAACACAACAACAACAAACAACAACAACAACAAACAACCAACAAAACAACAACAACAACAAACAACAACAACAACAACAACAACAACCGTAACAACAACAACAACAACAACAACAACAACAACAACAACAACAAAAACAAAAACAACAACAACAACAAACAAACAACCACAACAACAACAAACAAAACAACAACACAACAACAAACAACAACAACAACCACACAAGAAAACTAAAACAAAAGCAAAAAACAAATTACAAGGCAAACAAAAAAACAACAACAACAACAACCAGAAACGAACAACACACAACCAACAGACAAAAGCAAAACAAAAAACACAAAAAAACAACAACAACAACACAAAAAAAACAACACACGACAACAACTACTACAACAACTACAACGACGACGACAACAACAACAACAACAACAACAACAACAACCTACAACGACGACAACACAAACAACAACAACTACAACTACAACAACCAACTACAACAACAACTACAACTACAACTACAACTACAACAACAACAACAACAACAACTACAACAACTACAACAACTACAGCAACTACAACCACTACAACAACAACAGATTCATCAATAGCAGCCACAGTCGAACGACGCTAGCCGGTGGCCGAACTTTGTGTCTCTACCTGAGTAAGAGCAACAACAGCGGCCAGTTGAGCAAGGTGCCCGACGCTCCGAGCGCTCCGACGATGAGCATCGGCAGTTCGACGAGTCTAAAGCTGAAGGAGACGCCGAAAGCTGTCGCCCGACGGTAAGCTCCGAGCTGGCAACGGGAACTGTATTGGACGTGCACGGCTGTCCACCTAAGAACGACAAGAGCACACCAATCAGCGGGGGCTCTGACTGGGGAAGTCAGTTCCGCTTAATCCGAGCGACTTTAAGACGACAGGTAGAAGTTTGAGAATGGCCGCAGATATTTGTTTAATGAGGACGAGGCAGCCGCATTCGCAGGGCAGAAGGTAGTTGGCTGGGGGTGAGCGGGTTCGTTCGTCACGATAAGAGAATATTATTGGTGACAATAATAATAATAATACTAGTAATAATAATAATTCAGTGGGTGTCGATGCTCACGATGGAGCGGGTTGATCCGACTTGACCTAAGCGACCTCCGGGTGAGTCAGATATTGGCAACGGGCGCATGGTTATCCGACCCATACGTACACAGCACAGTAAATAAACCTAATGATAGTAAATCAATGCTAAATACTTTTGTAAGATTTTGTAAAAAGGTGGACGGCAGGAAAGAATGTTTTATCCGCAGAGTGTCGCACCGTAACGTTCGGTACTGGCACTGGGAGTTCGTGGATGGGGACAGAGGGACGTTTGATCGCAGATAAAAGAATATACATATATATATATATATATATATATCTTGGACATTGCTTAGTGTCGTCGACATGGTTGATGCGCTGATTGCTCGTCGCGTGTGTCGAAGAGGAAGAACAAGAACACTCTGCGGCATGACACTAAAATCACTTGATGAATAGTAATAGCTAATGACAATACTGTAATGACGATGCGGTCGGTAATAGTTAGTAGCCCCGTTCATCGATCCTAGTGTAGCATAGCCGGGAAACAGAGGAGATGTCATCACACTCGAGTCTTTGATAATGTGAGAATGCTACGAGACAAGACTATGGACGTCTGATATCAGTGAAAATATTAGCGCTAAACGAATACGAAGCGGCAAGAGCGGCAAAAAAGAAATCAATAGCAACAACAAAGACTGCACACACGAGGGGTAAGCTGATATATATTTTACTAGCTAATAATGTGAGGTTTGAGGTCCCTTCCTTTTTTGGGGCATTTCCGCTTATAAAAATATAGAAATAAATAAACAAAGGAAGAACTTCGGAACTAGTACTAGCAAGAACATATAGCGAAAGCAGTTGATTGATTCATTGATTACGTTGTACAACGGTGACGTGGATACGAACAGTGGCGAATAATACCGTTTTTGTGAGGTGATGAACGTTAGAATCGTCGGTAAATTTATAATGACACAATAAAAGCAAAAGTAACAATAACAGATATAATAACAATAAAATTGGAAGATGATGATTTCGATCACTGGACGGCTTGTTTTCGCTAAAATGAACAAAAAA
>QVRM01000535.1:0-51640 GCA_003439945.1 Dermanyssus gallinae
GTCGATAATCTTGAATTAAATACGATATACGTAATCCGTTAATCCATAGAAGGAGGCCATTCAAGCAGGGCGACGGTTTTCACCCCGAGTGGCACCATAAACAATTGGCAGGATGTAGAAATCTTATCTAGAGACCAAGTGACCATTTTGCCACTCCATTTTAACGACTATAGCCGTCGTATCTAACTGCCTCCGTTTTACTACGATTATCTCTCATTATTATTATTACTGTTATTTGCAGAATGATCAACTAAATTCGACGATCGGCTGTGCTACGTTTCATTGCGATTTTTTTTTACTGACAGTAGGTAGATTTTTTGTTTATTATTGTTACTCAAGCAGAACTCTATCAACCAAAACTTTGCAGAGGCGGTCCAAACTCTTAAGTATATACGGGATTCGACCAAGTGTACATGTACTTTTTGACCTGAAGTGATGATATTATTTTATTGCTCATTTGGTACAAATGCGCAAATGTTTATACATGGCGTTGCATGTATTGCGATACACTCATTTTAACAGGGCGAAAAATGTTTTGTATAACTGTGAGAGTTTAACATAAGTTTTGTATATACCAATGTGACTCGACGCAAATTACTCCACAAATTGTGCGAGCGATTGTTGTTGAAATGTTTTAAGAGAACGAAATTTCGTTGAGAAACCGAGCATACAGGTGTACCCGTAGGAAATTCGACAACAGGAAGCTACTCATGTTGGCTATAGGAAAGTAAATTATTACATCTAGGACAAAAAGAGCAAAGCCTAAAATATCCTGGGATATCACATTTTCGAACTTTCACACTCAAAAACTTGAAAATATATCATTACGCTTAAAATCGATAGAACAACCGCAAGACTATCGACAGGAATTATTTGTGAACTATATAGTACTAAGATTCATAATATGATAACCGTAAGCCGTAACGTTCCTCCTCTGTAAATACGGGAGTCCGACGTCGGAAGGCGGAAGATATGCGGTTTCAAGATTCATATCAGAAACCGTACCAGCGTCATTTGGTATCGCAATGGTCCATGAAATGCGCATTCTACTGGCAGTGTTCATGTATATTTGTTGTTGTTATATTGTTCTATGTATTAAACGTGAAAGCTCAACACACAGGATCTTTATCTTTGCAAACATTCAGATGGCATTATTGTTAGTATCACTCCACATAATGAATTGGCAGGCGTATATTAGGCCCACCTAAAAAAGGGCATATGACGTACCTTGACTATGACTCACCTTGTGTACATATGATAGATATAAATATGCATATGTTTGTATATATGCGTTCTTATATTACAACATCTTTATTTAGGTGTCAACAAATGTATTTCACCACACACAAGTATATGGTGGGCTTCCAATATCACGGTCTTTACGAAAGTTGGAAATACATCTTTAAATATTAAAACAGCTGGGTTTCGTGCATATGTGATGGTGGCATCCGTGTCAAGTTATTCGGCAGATAGCGAGCGGTTCCTTTGCATGACTCTTTTCCATCTCTGTGAACTAAAGGCCGGGCCATCAGTATAGTTCTCCTACCATAGCTACAAATGTTTAATTTCTGTTCGCTCTATATGGCTTGATAAAGGAGTGTAGAATATTCGCTTGTAATGGTGTGTTGTTAAGTGCTACGCGCACTTTGGAAGCCTTAATAGCACGCCTAACATAGCAGGCTTTCAGCTTGAATAAATGAAATCACCATTAATAAAGAGTTAAACATATATTGCTTAACGTACAGAGACGAACGGAACAAGTCATTTATATGATTTACGTATGTATACAGAAACATATTCATACATTTGTACGTCATTTATGCGAGCGGTATACAAATGACCTGCATTCCACTCCGATCGCTAGGCACCGTCCAATCAGAACAACCAACTACTCATATCACATCTTATGGCTATCGCCCTAAATTATGTGTTGTCGAGAACTGTTTTAATATCGATAAGTGCGTGTGTAAGTTATGCGGATTATAAAAGTTGTATATTGATATCATATTATAACATGCAATTAATTAGATCACACGTCTCCGCGAAGAACAGTAGAGAATGTTTTAAATGCCACATAGATCTGTTACATTCGTAACATTTAAAATATTCTATATAATTTCAGCCTTCCAATACTCGGCAAGATATTAATTTTCTCAATGGAGAGAAGGGGCGGAAACTTTTTGTTTAGAAGTGAGGATGAAATTTATAAAAGTAGTTATTCTGTCTTTTTGTCTCCTACATAGCTGTGCAAAATCTACGTTCGCGGAAGAACCAGTCAACGCAAGAAGGAACCGATCATATCTCCGGGTGTTTGGCGGAAAATTTTGCGTAATCCAAAGGACACCAGACGCAAGCTAGCAAATGGCGAGTATCAAAATTAAGAAAATCATTATAAGTCGATATGTTGTTATGTCTTACGGTGAAGCTTTCACGTGCAGGACCGTAAAAGTTTGCCAAAACAACCAAAAAGTCACGACTAAAAGACCATTCTCAGGCAATAGCAAATTAAATGCGTATCATTTCCGTACTAAAGTGATGATGCTGCGTTACGCCACCGACGGTTGGACATTATTCCGCCGAGATTCATACCCACTAATAGTATTACGAGCCGGTAGGAAAAGTGGTGAGTATCTTTCGGATCAAATGGCCAAAGGCATCTGAGGGTTGGACCCTTATAGCTGCCAAACCGCGTTCCTCCACCTGCGAAAAGGTTTTTTCTAGAGGTAGCGTCGTATTCTGTCCTCTCTGTGGCGAACCTATCGCTCCTAAGTCGCTCCAAGTGCCCCATTCTAACCAGTTTCTCTCGTGCCGCTGCAGCTCCTATATTCTAGTTAAAGGTGCGTTCACAAATGAATTGCACACACTATTAAATTCCCTGAGTGGGCAGGCCTCGTAGAGCCTAGCTCCCCACCCAACGTCAATCGGTCCAACATTTTTCTTCTAGCCATTCTGTTTTGCGCAAAGACTGGGCAGGCGAACAGCGTATGGGCTGCGTCGTCTTCGACGCCTAGATCGCAGTGTACGCATGTGTCCGATAAAGATTTTTCTATCATTAATAGATATGCCTGGAAGTTGCCATGGCCCGTTATGACCTGCGTCGGGAAGTGATCAATCCGCCGGGTCGATTTAACCACTTTTTTTTTAATGTCAGGAATGAGATCGCGTACGCGCGCACGCAATAAACCATTCGAAATGAAAGCCTATTCTGTTCTGTCATGCAGTAATTGTGCATTTCCTGTCTGTATATTTACCTTCCCTATTAACGCTTTGTATATATATATATATATATATATATATCACATATATTATTAGTCGCTCGTATGTTGTAACCAAATATATTTACGATTACGATGCTAATTAGACCGTTACGTATCTGCTAATCATTGCTTGTGCTGTTTTTTCGATCCTTGGAATATTAAAATAAAGGGTCCCTTAGGTGTCATCGCATCGATTGTATCGTTCGTTAGAATGCAGGCGGTGCCGATAGTAGCCCAAATCATATTCGTTTAGATCCAAGCACTTCCTACGGAGTTATAAATGCTGTTAAATCCGGCATAAAGCCAGTGTTATGGGGCCATTACGCGCAGTTTTAAGAACAACCCCGCAAATCCTATGGTTACCAGTAACTCTCGGGAAGCGCAATACGTTCGGCATCACGGCCTCCTTACCCTTTCGCATATATACGCATTACTTGATGTTACCATTTCTCTCGGCTACTGCCAATGCGGATGTTCTACTTCTCGTTCATAATACTGCTCGTAGTAATCACTCGTTCATAATATCATGCCGCTGCAGCAGTCTTAGATTATCCCGCTTAGCAACAGGTAGTCAGTCTACTCTACAACGTTGGCTGACAAGATTGTGTCGTCTTGCTGACTTGCATTCGATATGCGTATTTCCCCTCACCCCTTCGGTATTACTCAAAACATGGCATCATGCCATATTATCGTCCATCGGCCGGCACACGGCCGGCGTTCACAGCTATTGGTTCAGCGTCCTAATATCGACTGTCCCTCTCGTCTACAAAACTAGTCATAGTCGGGCCTCTTTAACTCTTTCTATCGCTTCCTCATTCTCCGATTTCGTCACGTTTGATGTCCTGCCGTCCGCGTTCGATGCGTCTCATTCGGCAAACCCTCGCGGCAAACCCCACGCAGCGGCTTGTCTTTGCTAGATGACTTATTCAGGCACATCGTCGCATACTTCAGGGTCAGGGTCACCACCTGTCGCTGCATATTTTTTTGCCCCCCCGTACCCGTAGCTGCAGATACCGTATCTTGCTACTTCCTTTGGCGCCGCAGTGTATTCCTCGTTTCACTCGGTGGCTACTATTTGGGGCTGACTCTCAGCCAAGATTTAAAGTCCATGGGACTGCTTTTCGCATTGCTTAATAGACGGACCCCCATAAATACAAATGTGCAACGGTGGGGCTCGTTCCCGCGCACCTATGTATCTCCTCCGGTCGCAAGGCGCAGACGCATGCACCCACCACGCCACCGGGCTCCACACTCGTTGGCTACCTGCTATCCTGCTATGTGCCCCGTTAATCGGTTTGGCCCTCCATTCCACGGCAAAGTCGAAAGAGAGCAAATTTCTGCTTCTCACTCTGCTGACCTCCGAGCGCATGCAGGTGTGCCGTCGATCCAGATCATTCACACAAAGACGGACGCTCCCCAAGCCCGCTCAAGAAAGCTTGCTAGTGGACTAATTCTGATCATCGCCTCCCTTAGGTTGTGCGCGTTTGTGTTAACCTCGTAGAGACCTCCGCTGCTCAGCTCTCGCATACGGTCATCATGGTTTGGTGATCTATGCGGTTTATCTAGCAGAAGTAGGTCGGGCTCTTCTGTCACTGTAGGTAGCTAGTGTTTACCATTGCTTGTGCTGGTACATTACTGTATCTATCTTGTCATAGGCTACATTACTGTATCTGTCGAGCCCGGTGGCGTGGTAGATTAAGTCTCCGCCTCGCAACCGGAGGAGACACATAGGTGCGCGGGTTCGAACCCCACCGCTGCACATTTGTATTTATGGGGGTCCGTCTATGAAGCAATGTGAAAAACAGTTCCGTGGACGTTAAATCTTGGCTGAGGGTCAGCCCGAAAACTTTACATTACTGTATCTATCTGTGGTTAGACTACATTACTGTATCCTATCTTGTCATAGATTACATTACTGTATCCTATCTTGTCATAGACTACATTACTGTATCCTATCTTGTCATAGATGTCATCATACAGATGGTTGAGAGGACGCAGTGATGCGGCAATTGTAATCGACGACATCATGCAGCCACGCCCCCCTCCCCCAGGCTGAATTGATGGATGGATCCCAATGGTGGTGATGGTGGCATGGTTGCGAGGCGAGAAGGAGGAGTATAAGGACGACAACGGGTGGAGTGGAGCGGGGGTTTGGGTGGGGACTGGAGCGGGGGTTTGGGTGCACCGTGACTGTCAGCTGCCGATCGCGGCGGTGGCGCTCGTCACAGCATTCAGCAAAAGATCAACCAGCGGCAGCAGTTGTCTACTGTCGTCGGTGATCATCTTCCTGTCATCGATGCTTAACCAAATTCACTGTCTGCCAAGCTGGGCAGGGGAAACCGCCACGGGACAACAACCAATTGTTGTTTTGTTGTTGTTGTTGTCGTCGCTGCTGCTGCTGTTGTTGTTGTTGTCGTCGTCGTTGTTCGTTATTCGCTACAGCCGGTCATCACCCGGTGGTCATGATGACCACTCGAGAACGCAGTCGCCGCATCTCCAACCTGATGGTCACAATCAGCCAGCTCTCCTGTGATGATGATGATGATGACGCCGACAGCACCAGCGGTCGCCGCAGCAGGGAGCGAGGGAAGTAAAGCCGTAGCAGGTAGTAGCAGTAGTGGTATACTACACAGTGTGGCTTACACAAGTAGTTTCCCCTTTTTGCACTCCGTCTCTTTCGCAATATATATATATATATATATATATATATATATATATATATATATATATGTTATATATATATGCATCCACATTTGCATGGCTGTGTGTGTGTACTGTTTACCTTGCGCTCTCTCTCTCCTCCTCGACCGGTATCGCCCTCAAAACACACTCTCGACGATAACATTCACGTCCTTAAAGCGTCTCTCTCTCTCTCTTCCTCTCTCGATCTACGTCTTCCCCAGCTCTCCTCCGTGTACCTTTTCACTCCTTTCTCTCTCTGACTTTCTCACTGGCGCTCTCGCTTTCAGGTTGAATAACTGAATCGGTCGCTATATACACGTCGACGTCACTCACGTTAAGTCGACGCCAATTCCTGGTCAATAATAGCTCAACGAGAGATGGTGTCAGCCAAGCAATGCGGTCTCAAGGCACGCACCGAGTAGATCGAGTCCACGCCACCGCTTCGAGCAGTGGTGACTGAGCGGAACGCGCTGAGTGCGAACAGAACCCGAAGCGCTACAGTGTCGGCAGCCTGGCTGGCTCACTGTTTCTGTCTGGTGAGTGAGCCCGCGAAACGAAGAAACCCCCAGTCTGGTACGCCAGTACCTGGACGCGTCACCGAACAGCGGCCATCGAGGAGCCGTTAGTTACAACAACCGCAACCACGTAACCTCATTGGAATACTTATATCGTACCACAAGTCATACGCGTCGCCGTAGACATAAGATAAGGATCAAGCGCCGTAAGTTCGTAGTTAGTTGGAGCCGTATTTGACCATTAGTTATATGTGCGTATGATGCCTCAATGCGCAGCAGCTTCACTCTCCGTAGTCATCGGCGAAAAAATGTCGATGTTTATTCAACTCGGCCAGTGAATAGCCAATTGATATTCTGCGGCTAACATCTTGACGGCTAATAACTTGACAGGCCTGTTCTGTCAAGAGTGGGCAGACACGGCCAACTGTCAACGGTAGATACACGTCCAGCGAAAACAAGTGTGACGTCCATGAAATTCAATAACTAAGTTTAGCGAGTCAAAAAAGAAAAAGGCTTGAAGATCATTTAAAATCACAGATAAGCGAGTTCATAAGCGACATACTTGCGACACCACACAGAACTCGCATACGAAGTCTCCGAAACTAGTATTTAGTGTCATCATTATCTTATATAAGCACGGAAATATTTTAGTCACTGCTATCTATGTATAAAACTAGTAAATGGTGGTGTTCAAAAGTAAGCGTAGCTTTCTGTTGTGTATTAGCTGTATGTTTAGTGATAGTGGCAAGTCGTATATGATTTCAGTCTTCCTCTATTTAAAGTAGTGCAACTATATTGCAGTGCGACATATCTGTAAAAATATACTTTTTGGACTTCTTTCTATTTACCAAAAAAAATAAAGCCATTATATATATATATATATATATATATATATATATATATATATATATATATATATAAGCAAATTATCAATTGTAATACTTGGAATTTTTACAAATTTAACCGAAACTACTATGATTTAGCCATATGATTTATTTTTCTTAGAAGCGTCACATATCAGATACAAACAGGCCAAATTTCGTTTTTATATTGTGAGTTGGTTCAATAAACTAAAAACATCAAGGTTTGGCGCTTTTTAAGGACCTGGAAGTGGAAAAGGGACGAATCTCCGTGAAGTTCTATGATAAAAAATCAACTTGTATGTTCTAAAGTGGTAAAATGTTACAAATTTCTCATGCTGATCAAGCAGTGTCTTAAAACGCCGTGTATACATGATACCGTCGATTTGGCGATAGACGTGAAAAGACCGAAGATGATCTCCGTTCAGAAATACGACGTCAACAACAGACAAAAACGTTGAAAAAGAATGCGACACTGTTCTCCACCACCGCCGAATTACTATAAGGAAAATGGCTGGGAAATTATAGATATGCTGTGATTAGTTGTAACAGTATTGACCGATATTCTATGCGTCAAAAGACTGGCAGCAAAGTGTGTTCCAAAAATGTTGCATTTCCAGCAAATTATCGCCCGTCGGAAAATGCTCGTAGTTAAACCTCTAGGCGATGCCACCAGATCCTTCAGAGACTGAGCACAGTTCTAGATAAGGTGGGCAGTATTTTACGCTATTAAACTACTTGTTACCGCCAAAAAGACGAACTTCGTATTGTTTCGATCCCAGCAGAGAACTCTAAGCACGCAGGCAAATTTTTTGCTCTTCGGCCAGCAGATTTTACTGGCCCAATCTACTAAGTGTCTGGGCATTGTGCACAGTGATAAGATTACGTTAGTATCCGTGCGCTGAGGCGACTGACACACTTATGCTTGTGCATAGCAGAATCAAAAGGCAAGCCAGAACATTTGAGGTGTCAATTGTAGCAAAAAAACAGTCTAGCGGCCAAGCTATAAGGCGCGAACTAAAAGTATGGCTTGCAAAATCAAATGCGTAGCAATAATTGTGCATATGACGTATTATTATTTACATGTCTCTCAACTATTGTTTGATGTACTAGAGCATAACTCAAATAACAATTTGCTGGTACTAAATAGGTGTTGTTTTGTGTGTGCTACTGTTGTATTTTGTGTATTGTATGAAAGTGGCGGCGTGGTTTAGGGGGCTAGTGCGGTAGTCATGGTTGCCATCTGCGGGGTCGCCGGTTCGATTTTTGTTGTTGAACAAGTCTTTTGAGAACATATTGACGTATAGTTAAGCGTCGTAGTCCATCACTACGTAAGAGCGCAGCATCTAGCCGGTACGCTCTGTCGATCTCAAAGCGACGTCTGCTACGTGCTCAGCATAGTTTAGACTAGTTGATGTAATCACTTCCAAATCCTTAATCGAATCTTGTGATCCTGTGATACCGTAACTCTGCTTAATATTTCCGTGTCTAAAATATAATACTGCGCATTTTTTGATAGACGGCTTAAGATCGAGGCTGGCTGACTAATCGTGAAATCTGTTTAGCTGTTCTGGTATTGCAATCGTTGATCGATTCGGGGCGTTTATCGACACAACAATTTATTTTTGTACTGTATCCAACTAGCAGTAATAATAAACATCCTTTTTCAACAATAATTTTGTATTATTAATAGAATTACTAATGTTATTATTAAATAAAATAATTATATACTACCTACAATGTTTTTTATATTATTAATGCTTGAGTGTCGGCGACTACTCAACATTATCTTGACGTTGCCTCTCCGTAGTTCCAATGAGACCCTCTGTCGGAGGAACGCGGTCGATCTTGGCGTCGCCTGTGGTCTCTAAGAGCTGCTTCCCAAGGTCTTTTGTCAGTTTGAGTACATCCTTGGCCCAAACGCCAAATGACTTAAGACCGAACGCCATTACAACGTGGTCCTTAAAAAAATGCGCGCATAGGCTGCCGTTTGCGCATTTCCCATTGGTGCATGATATGGACTGACGCCCGCGCTGACTAGTGCACGATAGCCGAGGACGGGCATGTTGGAGACAGAGACGTCCCAAGCCAGCGCCCGATTATAGCCCTACGGCTAGTAAAACCGGGACTAGGGCTATAATCGGCGGTTCTGTCGTCCGGTCGGCGCCTGTCGTCTCTCTGCAGTTCACCCGACTCCAGTGTAACGCGGCAGCCGGCGCGCCCGAGGATGTCATTGATGGCGTCTTAGGCCCTGCGTAACCCCGGAAAGCTTAGTGCAGCTAAGCCGGTGGAGGCCGCACTCATCCACCTGCTCCACCACATGAACATGCCTTTCCTCAAACATGACAATGCCAAGTCTGAGACCACTGGTGGTTGCACGAAACTGGTCGTCGAAAGGGTTACTGCCGGCGAGCTCGGACGGAAACGCGTCGAACCACGCGCCACCAATCTAACTCGCAGGCCGACAGAAGCGTTAAGTGGCAACCTAAGTGTCGAATCGGGCATCTTCTGCCTAGTGACCTGTTCCTCAGAAGGACTACTAGGCTGACCTGCGTCCTAGATCCGAATGGCATCTTGTTGGTGGCTGATGAAGTTCGCCGGCAGTAGCGACCACTTCGAAGACGCAGCTATGTGACGATGCAAGGAAGGCGGGTAAGTCAAAGTCCGTAATCGACCGATTGGCCATTTTACTCGGCCGGACCGGTAAGTTTGCCTGCGTTCCTGCCCTGTCCTCGAGCATCAGGCCAAGGATGTTTTCCACGTCTCTCTTTAACTGGTCGTCGAGGTCCAAAGTTTCTGCGGGCAGAACGAAAGCAGGTGAGGTCCGGAGTACGTACAATACCTTTTGTATTCCCATTCCGTGCCGAAGCAGAAAGTAGGCTTAGTGTCTCCCGAGATGGCCCAGCCGGTGGTAAAACCGGGAGAGTTGTTCTCCTTTCAGCCAGTACCAGTCATTTGAGGAAACACCGCTGTACCTTGCAGCTCCAGTTCACACCGGTTCTTTACTAGTGTGTCCGGGGAACTGCTACATTCTCGCAACAAGTCCCCTGCAACTTCTGATGCCTTGACGTTCCAAGGGAAAACGTCGTTTTCACTGTCGGCGCGATGAGTCGTTAAAATAACTAGTTGGCGCCATTTTGTAGATCATACGTTCTAATGCCAACATTTTACTTGAGCAATCGCTAGAATTCTAATAATAATTATAATACAATGGGATAGCGTTCACACCCGAGTTCGTCTACAGGAAATTAAACAAATTTAAGCGCTAGTGTGGCCGGACCGCGGACAGTTAGCTTATGATGCTCTTTGGCAAATTGGCGAACGTGGTGACAAAACAGGACAGCGGCCACTTGTATTTACATGTTGCTTTGATGATGGTGAGGCGCAAGTCAATTGTGTTGTTGTTCCTGTTTAAGAACAGACTTTTACGTCCCCTGCGGAACCCTTTGCCGACCTGTTGCACAAAAGCCAATATCTAAATATATAATATAACATATTGTGCTAGACTTAATACGTGCGCTTTTAAACGCTAAAGGCATAATCGACGCACGAGCCCTAACGCATTTTGTAAGCGCTGATCTTATTCATCCTCTTCTTCAATGTACAATGAAAAATCGTAGACGCCAAATAATGCTTTTACTTAAATGTATCGCAATTCTTAAAATAATCAATAATATGTTTGCCCGGTATAGCCAGAGTATCGCACGACAAGACGACTTCATGGGCTTTAATGTCCTCCAGTCTCATTTCATGCTCTATGCGGTAAATAGAAGCATTATCTATTCTATTCTAATTGCATCGCAGCTACTTAAAGTTGCTCAATATATTCTGGCATAACACAGAAATGCACCATTCTTAAACTACTTCGATTTCTTGCATGCATTTATTCGAATTAATCACACATTTTTCTCTAAAGAAGATGGATGGTTTTGGTATTGGGCCTTGCATTTCAAATTTGTGCCATTCGTACCCAGATGACAGCAAATGTGTTGTCAAGTTACCTAAAGGGCCTTGCCGCTTACTCCAGTAGGTACCTCCCGGAGGAGGGCTCAGTCTTGTATACAACATTTATACCTATTTTAGGCGTCCGACTGCGTATTCTCTTTCCCGCCCTTAAAACGTATGCTGGAGATCTGAGAGTATTTAAGGATAATGACAAGGCAGGGATCCAAACAGCCACAGACTTATATTTGACTAGTGCGCCGAAAATAAGGTCACGAATCTGCTCCGAACTCCGTGCGGTTTAAAATTTGAAAAAAACGCGAATTATCTGACGTATATAGCTAAAACAGCACAGAATCGCACCTATGCAATTTTGCAGTACGATATTTTAATATTCGTTTACTGGTATTTGAGCTTATTCTAAACAATATACGCTCATATTGTACAGAAATGGACACATTGCATACATTGAGATGCCCTTTTGAAATGAGAAATTATTTTCATTACTTCAGCGAGTTCGGGATCGCTTCATAAGGCTATTTAGTTGCTGCAATACACCCAGACGCTAGGTTGTACTTCCCAGTTGTCTACAAAACAGTAGGACGAATTTAGAATTTTACAACAATTTCTACGCCATGGCATAGCGTTATGAACTTTAGAGCAAACGATAGAGAACGATCGGAGAAGGAACGATGGTTCCTGTAACATCCAACTGTAACTACCAACTGACTAGTTATAATCTAATTGCGCAATTGTGTTGCCCTTTCAGCGTTCCTAGGCGTACCTAAGCAAGCATGCGGCTGTTAAGCACAGCGGCAGCTCTGCTTGTCGCGACTACTGGACATCTACTGGCTATCGGGCACTGCCATGCCGAAGAGGCCTTCGTGTCGCTTGGCATTGTTCCCCCCCGGTTCATTCTAGAAACGGGCTCGCCCAGCGAGGATGCCATCGCCTGGGGATCGTTTAAAAACCATATTAACAAAACCGGGTAAGTACCCCCCGGCTCTCCCAACCCCTAGACAGGGTTGGGCTAGTCGACGAAAGCCGGTGACGAGATTGCCCCAAACTGAGCGTCTTCTCGCACCACGCATGGAGATCTCGTTAGGCGAAAGCTACTGCCGGGGTCTGTCTTCGATTTTAAATATATTTCAACTTATATTTGCCCCTTCTTAATTTCAAATCAAGGAGTGTTGTACTCCTTACATCATTACAGTTCGATGAATGAAATTAGATGTAAAGTGAGAGCTAATACATAACGTGAACTAAGTAGACATAACTCGGCTCGTATCATATTTCGATAATGATTTTCCTCAAATTCGCGTTTGTTCTGTTCTAAGGAATGCAATATTTGAGGAATACATGACTAGTTGTTGAGTTCAATTTGCTACGGAGATTATATCACATTTCCGTGTAATACAGGAAGTATATGGTAGTTGGCAATGTTGTTTTTCCACATTTTTTGCATACGCAGTTGTTTATGTAGAAAAACAGTACACCGTTACATAGATATACGAGAAGTAGCCATGTCGCACAGATTTGCCTTGGTTCGCCCTGATATTCCTGTTGAGAGAGAAAATCATTAACAGTGAGTTTGTTATGCTGTGGCTCTCAGCGTTTGTGTTATTGTATGAAGGCTTGTGTCGAATTACGCTTGGTTTGCGTTATAGTCAGGTTAGTCTGAAGGTACTCCACAATTTCTCTATAAACTTGATCACAGGTGTAATAAAAATTTTAAAAAATATATCTAATATACAGATGTAGTCTATCCAGAGAACAAAGGGGCCCGTCCGCAGTTAAGCATCAATTAACATTGAGATGTCCACCCTGAAATATTCCATATTCGTACTAAAGGTATCAGTAATGAAGTTTCCTTCATGACCCTGGACTCTAAATACAAAATTGTAGGCTCACTACTAGACATAAGTGCCGCAACTATTTTTAGGATGAAGCGTTAAGTACTGTTACGTACTATTGCTGCAAGTAGGGAATGAGAAGGGTTTTCCCATTTCGAGCAGTGTGGGACTCGACCGCGGGTGAATGTTAGCCTGCTGAGATCCATTCCCAATAAACGCACCTTCGACCTTAAGCTTCACTCTCTGATGGACCAGATCTTCATAGAACAGTACTATGTGCCATCAGGAAGAAGTCTCCCACAGAACTCCCCAACGTTCGACGTGCTTTGTCCCAACACCTGCAAAGCCGAATCATTCAGTCTTGATTTCTTTGATTTTGTCTTTGATTTTCTAATACAGCAGGCTGTCCTGAGCCTTCCCAAGGCGTCTTTCGCTTTCAATGCCTCCGTAGCCATAGCTACTTCTAGCTTCTACCCAAAAGTCGTGCCGCATATGTTCTCTACGAACTTCTTAAGAGTTTCTCTGAGGAAATCTAGTGTATTTGCTCTCCCTCCCGCAAAGTTTATAGCGGTTGCAGTTCAGTCAAGATGAGTTGTATTTTTCTTACAGCAAAGCTGTTATATTATTTTGTATTCTTAACTGATAAATAAATGCGCGCTTTACTTAAATCGTTCTAGCGGAGCGCAGTTGTATCATGTACTTTATGATAGGACGCATTGGCCTTAGGTAGCGAACATATTTATTTATATAGAATAAAACTCTAATGTCCAATTATCGCTTTCTATTTGTTTGACCACTCTGACGCGAAGGTTTGCCTATTTAGAAATCCAGACCAATGGAACTTATCCGGACAGCTACCAGGCGTACGCTGCAGGCCTAGTCGAGGGTTACCTTACAAGGACTCTCATCTCAATGCACTACAACAACACAATTCGTGATTACTGCAAGGGCCAAGAAGAATATTGTAAGAGGCTCAACAATTTTATGCAGACTAACCTGGACTATGTCAACCAGAACGCGAAGGAGCTGAGAGAAAAGGACGCCTACTGGCACCAGGTGCGTAGACGCTACGTCCAGAAAAAGCAGCGTACATGACTATAACGATGAGAACAAAAATCAACAGGCAACACGAGTGATAACTAGTACAATGTTGTCGACTTGGCATAAACACGGAAGCAGGAACTTCCGGCAAATACGCCAAAGTTTGTTAACATGACGACCTTCGAAGGCAATTCTTTGGTTAATACCTATAGACACCAAGCGATATGCTGTTGAATTTACGTAAACCTACATCAAAGCTATACATGACAAAGAGTCCCGAGCTTAAAACTTAAATATTCTGCAAATTATATACATATATTGTATAAGAAACAATTTGCGCAAAAAGCAAGCCCTAACTTTTTGTTTTGTTTTTAAAAGCAATATCAACGGGTGACTGGTATACAGGAAAAAAATGTGAGAAGTGATGCTGAAGCTCAAAGGAGGTTGGTAATGGGATGTCCAATGAGTCCGAAGAACGTGTGTTACTGCTGACCCAGAAGGCTCTGATTTACAATATTTGAAAACACTGAGAACCTTATTCGTGTAGTGACAAAAGCCTCATTCTAGCCGTTTTGCACTCTAGATGTCGCGTATTCTCCACTCTCTAAAACAAAGCGCTATTCCGTTGTTGCTGCTACAAACAAATTTCGTTCCAGACGTAAAGCCGGATGCTCGCTTTTTAGGTGTGGCCGCTTTTTAAATCTGGTGACAGACTCCAAAAGAAAACTGCAGTTAGCCGGCACCAACCTCAAAGATATTTGAGAGATGCACCGTCAAACAAATCGAACTCAAGAACCATCTTGAACAACGCAATGTACTCAATCGCCCAAAAATGTTTTCCACCGTCCTTCTAATGAGTCTTAAAGATGCCGTCCGTCAAACACTAAACAAAAGAAGATAATTAATTGCTGCTCTCTTTGTTGATTTGAGAAAAGCTTTCAATATCGTGGGCATCAACATTACCGCAAAACGCGGAACCCGCGGTGCTGACAAACATGACCGTTATTATCGCATGGATGTTTTCCTGACGGCATATACGCCAGAAAGGTAGCAAATGGTACAGATTGGACAGAAGGTTTCGCATGTCAAGGTCATACCAATTGAATTACCGGCGGTTCACTCCTGTTCAATGTATTTAACAACGATATAAGTAAAATAACAAAACACGGCTGTCTGACCCTGTTGGCCACAGCACTATTTGTCAGCTATATCCTCACAAGAGTTAGAGAAGATGTTTAAGTAAGGCACATGATTTTAGGATTGGTTTAGAGCTAATGGCTTACCAACGATTGGTTAAAGAGCTGCGTTATTCAGTTATTATCTCTTAGAGCTGTCCTGAACATTAACAAGAGGATTCGATGTTGTTTTGGATTCCAGAATATCGTTTAAAACATATTTAGATCGTCGCGGTAAATTCCCAGAAGCATAACTACCCTGGTAACGAGCCGTAATATTCTGCATCGTAACCATCTGTTTGCCACGTACTACGCCTGTATCTAGTTGCAATATTCTGGAACTATGTATATGTGCCTTGTAAGTTCGTTACACCACCTACAGAAAGGGCCTTGTGAGCGATATTAGAATACCCACCATAAAAGTGCTTACGTCTGAAATCGTAGAAATGTTAATTCCTTTTTTTATGGGAGGTTTCGGGAATGCATAATGCACATGCGTCGCTGGCAGCTGTCAGCAACTAGTGTGAGATTTACAAACTCACTAAACTCGTATTCCTACTCACCCTCCGGGCTCGAAATTGCGTAGCATTTTCATCACATTGAGGGATGAGTCTCGTCTCTCTAGCGATTTATATGCCTCGTCTGTTCTCCTTCCGGCCCGAGATGATACGTCGGCACCGCGCCAGGGCGTTAACTTTTTCGACTCCTGTAGCGTTCTGAAGTTATTTTCAGCCGGAACGACCATAGGAGAACGACACTTATTTGTCAATATTATGCCAATTAAATTGTAGCACCTAGAGAATTCATCTGGAAAATGCAGACAGCATCGTGCCACGTACCGCTTTTGGAGTGTGTAATACTTTAGAATTTAAGATTTATGAATTCCTTAGGTATGGCGCTGTGCAGTCCCATCTTGACACAACGATCTTCTAAGTCCACGCCGAAAATAGAGTGTAAGCAAGTTTTGCACTGACAAGCGCTCTATTGCTACGCAGAATTTATCTTAGGCGCTTCTCCACTACGTAATCTATTATGCATTGCAACCGGGCGCATAAATAGAAAATGTCAAGAACATGAATATAAGCAAAAGCTGCGTATTGCAAGTCACATTAACAGTGCATTTGAACTTGAAAGATTTAGGAAAGCGCAAATTCTGCGGGAGACGTGTTTATATTTAGGTTGGTCTCGATCATTTATTCTATATATGTATTAATAAGGAAACGTTTTGCGGATGACATCATAAATGTCAATTTGATTTGGTTTAACGTGAACTATTTTTCACGTCCGGATACACATTTGTAAAGAATAGTTTATATCTAATCTTTCAAAGTATTTTCATTCCCTTCGAAATGGCTCCCGATTGCTGCACTGCACTTGTGCCATTTTCTTTCCCACTTTGCGAACATTTTTTAAAGCATATTTCTGATCGAGATGACTTGCTCTTGCGAATTTTCAGTTCAGGCTTCTTGCATCAGACGTTTTCGCGAAATTTTCTAAAAACATCGCGGTAGTATTTTTATTGACTGTACAACCGTAAACAATGCGTGCAGGATGATACCCTTTTAGTCGGTAAAAACAGTCAACAGATGTTTGGTGTTGGATCTGCTCTGTCTGAATTTCTCTGACCGGCTCTCTCCATAGAAGCGCTACTGGAAGGATTGGGATTGACCTCAACGTCGTAACCATATACATGTGACTCCTCGCCTGTTAATCACTCTCTAAAGTTCAATCCAAGGTTTTCTTCGACCCCCTTAAGGTTCAATGCAGGGAGTACTGAAACATGCAAATCCGCACTCATATATATATATATATATATATTCTATAGTAGTGGCGGTGGCTTAGGCGGCTAACGCACCGTTTGAAATGGGGGTTGCCATGGCAACCACGGTTAGCAAAACATCGCTAGTTCGAGCCCTGGACGTGCTGGTTGAATTTGTTGGACGTGGCTATCATTGATACCTCTGCTGGAGAAAGCCTATATAATTCCAGTACGAGAAAGCGATGACGATAGATCCATTTAGACGATATCGTGACACAGGCAACTTAGCCCATTACAAGCGTCTAAATGTGGTTGTCAGAGCGTTAAAAAATATATATTGTGGATTCCAAAGCTGAATGGTAATTAGAGCTTACACAATGTACCATCAGTTCTGTCGTTATGCGTTTAGGTTTTATTCTGATATACGTTGATTCTTTAAGTGTGCAGGCTGGAAAGGCAGATTATTTGCACGTACCTTGACTACGAGCCCATTAATTAAGCTAGAATTTGTCTTTTTGCAGACCGAACTTGCCCTCACACAGCTTCTAGGGGTCCAGGATGCCTGGACCGGGCAAAGCGATAATAAATACTTCCCTTCAGAGGCCGGATATACAAAAATTACCCCGATACTGTAAGTACCTCCTTCATATCTTTTCTGCCGCCTAACTGAAATAGATTTTCTAGCTGTACATGCGTTTAATAGCAAAAGTATTTTTATCTTTATGTTGTTTGCACAATACCGTGTTGCGATGGATACGTTGCGATTGTATGTACTGTATAAGCATAGATGGACATATGCCCAAGCGAATCGAGGTGCTACTTCAGTGCTCGTATTTTGACGTACTAGCAATATATGGCGCAGATTTTACACCCTCAAGTCTCATAGAATCTCAGTTATAATGTGTGCGTGCGTTCCCCGTCAAAGAAAACACGCCTTGATGGCATCCCTGTATTGAATATAGGTTAGGACGCTATTCAACGTAAGAGTTTATCCATTATAGTAGCGTTGTAATTGACCCCTGGAGATTTCAAAATAGGCGTTCACAACTGCTTCGAAATTTGAACCGATATTATTCTACAATAACATGCTGTTATATAGGCTCAAACCGTTCTATTTACCTATATCCCTTCCTTTCAACCACAGCACCAACACCTTCCACTGACGGAGACCGTTATGCAAACACTCTTACAGTTTCATGAATGCGGATGGGGACATAGAAGACCTCGAACATGCCCTCGGTACGCCGAATCCGCGTCGTGTTTTAGGTGCCGGCCACTGTTCAGGTCTCGTAAGGTTGGCGCAAAACCAGAGCGATCTATTTGTGGCTCAAGTTACTTGGAGTACGTACTCGAGCATGCTTCGAATTCTTAAGAAGTACAAGTTCAACTATCATCAGACTTTCCTTGGCCGTGAGTATAATAATGAGGTCTTACTTGCATAGCATGAATTACCCAGATACCAAATTTTTTTTTTACCAACGACATTTAATTGTGCAGCTTTTACTATTATTGATCTTCAGAGGGCGTCGCCGATTAGAACATTAGCTATCTTAAACGTGCTTCACTAAGAAAAAGTAATCCTATTTTCAAAACACATTTGTTAATGTTCTTAGTTGCTTTTGTATATCTGCCCGCCCTTGTGGGCCCTCATCCACTTTTCGGTTAACAACGCAAAAGAAAGCCAAAACAGAAGGAGGGGAGAAAAATACAGGGTAGATGAAAGAGATAAAAAAAAAAGGACTTAAATTGTTGCGATATTACAGGGGCCCTATCGTCAACATATATGTTTGAGATTTTGGAAAATTAATAGATATGCGCGCTAACTGAGCTCTATTTCAGTTGACCCTATTCCCGGCCACACGATGAGCTTTTCGTCAAGTCCTGGACGGATTCTGTCCGGAGACGACTTCCACGTTATCTCAACGGGCCTTGTGAGTTTGGTCGTTGTTAAACACCTTACATTGGCAAGATAAAATGATTGGTTTGGCGCACGGCTCAAAGAAGCTGCAGTCATGGGTTCGGTTCTCGAGGGGGCGCGTATCTACCGAAAAAATACTTGTGCAATTCATAGATTTCCGTTAGAGATCTCACTTTGATCAAAACGTTTATTTAAACTGTGTACGTAGATTTTGTTTTGTGCGTGCCTACTTTATTATTTACAGTATACCTTAATGCGCAATAAAACTTATGTTAGGCAGAATTCTCTGTATAGTCGGTTTTGGTGCATAACGTGCTGCTCGCCAGCGTAAGTCCCAACACTAAATATAGGTGTTGTGTGCAAGGGGAAAATCTGTTGGTAACAAACACTGTGAATGTGACCTGTTTTTGCGTCTGTCTGTCTATTCGGGTTGGATTTGACTGGTTTTCGTCTGGGCTGCTACGCTGGGTCGTAACATGCGCGTAATCTTGCCAGACGAGTATCGAAACGACAATCGGAAACAGTAACCCTGACCTGTGGTCGAAAATCACCCCAAAATGTAACCTCGAATGGTTGAGAACGATCGTGGCGAATCGTCTCGCAGTGACGGGCGATCAATGGGCCAAGCTATTTCAACGGGAACACAGCGGCAGGTAGACTTCCTTGTTACGTCTTCAGCATATCTATAAAACTAAGCGCTAAAGTGTTTTAGGCCCGATCACTAGTGAAGCAATGGACACAATACAAAAATCAGATAACAATAAAAGTAGTTGATATTGAAAGTCCATACAGCCTGTAGAATGTCATCCAATTATTAGGTGCATGTGCGGATCATTAATTACCTTGGTATCCTTTGTATTATGTATATGTTACAGCTATAATAACCAGTGGCTGATCGTTGACTATAATAAGTTTACACCTGGGAAGCCCCTTCAGCCAGGAGCTCTCACTGTTCTCGAGGAGATTCCGTGAGTATATGAATTGTGCTTTATTTTTGTAGATGTGTTTTTAAATGCTTGCCGCGCCTTCGAGAAGTCCGCTATGTTTACAGAGCAGATATTAATGTGAGCGCAAAAGAGTGCAGAAGCTCGGAAGTTCCGTAAAATGATTTTATTTGCTGTTGTTGCCATATGAATTCTGTCGAAGCAGACTGCAAAAAAAAATCAGTCACGGACGGCAGTTTTGTATAAGTCAAAAACTGCTGCGCAAACTGTCCGAAATAACTGGAGCGTATTCGGCGAGGACAACAATTTAAAATTCCGCGCTACAATTGGCTCTGCAAATTAAAGCTTTTCGGATGAACCCTGTTCTGGGAGGCCTGTCACGCATCTTAGGCCATAAAGCTCCATATCTAACAGATATTAATACTGCAACATTTGGATTTCAGGGGAATGATCAAATTTGCCGATCAGACGGCTGGTCTCAACAAGCAGAGCTACTGGCCCAGCTACAACGTTCCGTACGTTTGACAAATACATATCTCGTTTTCTTGTCTAGTTATTAGATTTCATATAGCCTACTACAAAGTATCCAAACCGCCATGCATTATAGACTGCTTGCATGTTGTGGGTCGCCGATGTCTTGCAATATTTCAATGCAACGTAGGGCAGTACTGATAAAATAGTTTTCGTCTGTAAATGTTACTACGAGTGATACAAACAGAGCGGCAGAAAAAAAAAACAGAAGCACTACGACATCAGCAACAGTATACTCACTACAATGATTAAATCACTGAGACCGTAACGCTACAAATAGCAGCATTAATTTAACAGCAGTGATCACCACAGAAACAACAGTAGCAACTAACAATAGCAGCAACAATCAGCGGTCATAACAACAGCAGCGACAGCATATTTGTGTATTGAGAGGCAACAAGACGGCTGCACTAATCACATAATTAGCATAGTTATAACATCCCGTATTTAATCGAGTCACCTGCCGCGGAAGATCCGCACGAATGGTATCTCTCTGTATCTCTTGTGCGTATTAAAGGTTCTACAAGGAGATCTACAATGAGAGCGGCTGGGTGAAGCTTGCTGAGAAGTTCGGAGACTGGTTTACCTACGAGAAGAGCCCGAGGGCAAATATCTTCCGGAGAGATCAGTCCCGCGTCAATGACCTCGACGCCATGATGAAGCTGATGAGGTTAGCCAGGCGCACAAACATAATATCATAGTCGCACAATATCTTTTACATATATATATATATATATATACGGATTGAAAATGGTAGCGTGGTGCAAAATTGAGTGACGCTCGTCTTAGAGCAAGCAAAAGATTTGACCTTACAGATGGACTAAGGAAGGGTCAGCTTTTACAAATTTACGTATGAAATATTATATAATCGTGCAATGCAGCACATTTTTGACAGTCGACGAGATCGTACATATCCTAAAGGCATCGCAGGAGGCAGTTTGTTGAATCGTAGCTACCCGTGGCTACATAAAACGTGCTACGGGTATTTAGGTAGTTGTACTAACATCTGCTCATAGGTGCAAATGGATGCTGTATGTAACATCTGACGAACCGCGCTGTTCCTCTCAATAAAAACAAAGAGAATTCATTGGTGAAAAACTTGCCGACGATGACAAACTGATCGTCCGCAGCAACGCAATTTCTCTTACAACGTAATAGTTAAAGCGATGCACAAGGCTCATTATCTTTACCGATGTAGGGATGTGTAAGCTAAGAAGGCTCAGTGTGTGTCTTATGGAGGTGGAAAGGCCGAAAAGCAACCTTGACTACTTTCGATGCACGAAAACGCGAGCAATTCTGGAATAAAAGCTGGTTTTTATAAGGTATTTTTCACGAAGGTAAAAAGAGGCTAGTTCACGCAGATCTTTTGTTCAGTCAGCACTCACGTAATAACATAAAGAACCAATAGAAAACTCCTATTTAGTTTTTTTACTTAGTTTCCTTGAGACGTAACATACTTAGTCCAGCTGGGCTCAAAGTTTTTGATCGTAATAAAAAAAAAAAAATCTCAAGACAAAAAACATTTCGTAGAAACTATTTTACTTACTCATATGGTTGAGTGAAATGATACCGTATCTACGAAATATATACCGCATTTACCGTAAACATTCAAAATTATCCTTTGACGGATCCTATATTTTATTGACTATGTCTTATTTTTATTGACCTTTTTCAAAAATGATCAGCTTTGCAAAAACTTTTTTTTTCAACACAAGAATGCAAATCTCTTACTCATGTATACTTATGCTATATCGGTTTATTTGTATTGATTTATTTTAAAACGGCTTAATCTACGCTCCAGTAGCTGTAAGGCTACGACTAAAAACCATTTCTGGCTTTTTTGCATTTCGAAGAACCGTAGCATATATGTATATATATATATATATATATATATATATATATATATGAAAAGGTTTCTCAGAATTCGCCCAACAAACTTTCGGATCTGTAAAACTCGGCACGAAAACAACATGGGATGGAAATGTCTTCTAAAAATGGGCAAATAAGCGTAAAAGCCATATATGATTTTTTTTTTTTTACTTATTTTGAATACAACATTTGTTCTATTTTGAGCTACTTGCAGATGTGTCATGATTCAAAGCTTGGTGCAATCACTTCTAGTAGTTTCGCTCTCACTTTAAAATAACACATTTTCGTCCCTCCATGGCACCATTGGGAGAGACGATTTTTTTGGTCGAGTTGCACTAGACCCCAAACTTTGTTGGACAAATTCTGAGAGCCCCTTTATACTTCATCAGTCTACATCACAATTATGGCTGCTGTAAGCTGTTAAGACTTAAAGCGTTTGCACGTCTTAAGAGCAAACTTAAGAATATGACTGGTATGGGCAACGGATACCTACCGCACTATACGAGTATACGGAGTATTAAGTAGCAAACAAAATGTAAGCAATTGATTGGCACCAGTAGCCAAAAAAACACACATATATATATATATATATATATATATATAAATTTGCCTGTTCGATGGCGATTAAATGGCTGCAAACCACAAGCCGTTAGTCGTTTGCGTGAGCAGTTAGTTAGTCAGCTAACGTTTGCCGTTGTCCGTTGTCCGTGCGTCCCGTGCGGCACAGGTACAACGACTACCAGCACGACGAGTTCTCTCGCTGCAACTGTACGCCACCGTATTCGGCCGAGAACGCCATCTCGGCGCGCTGCGACCTTAACCCGGCCAACGGTACGTATCCGTTTGCCGCGCTCGGCCACCGTTCGCACGGCGCCACCGACGCCAAGGTCACCAATCTGAGACTTGCCCAGAAGCTTCGGTTCATGGCGGTCGCCGGGCCAACGTACGACCCGCTGCCGCCGTTCTGTTGGTCAACGTCTGGACTGCCGGATCGGCACGAAGGTCAGCCTGATCTGTGGACGTTCCGACCGCACATTCACAAATGGCGTAAATGAGCCGTTAGGCACCCGCACACGCACGACAAGGCCACCCTGCCCGCTGGGCCTGACGGCCCAAGTGCAGAGTCCGCATTGAAGCAGTACTGCACGTGTCGATCGCCACTGCAGGTGCTTCAATGCCAGCCCTTAGCCCTGGAGCTTTTGTTAGCAGCCTAATCGACATGATGTATAAACAATAAATCATACATCTATTCATCGAGGAGTTTGTCTATCAATCGAGGAGTCACTTGCCAGATACATACATGCAAACAGACACTTGCTTATATATGTGTGTGTGAGCACGTTTACATACACGTATATATAATATATATATATATATATATATATATATATATATATATAAGCAATAGGCAAATTCACCGTCACGCTAATCACTGTTTCGTTTTGAAGTTCTCTTGTTTCGCAACTCTGGTACAAATAAGCTCTACCCATTAACTAACAGGGATTAAGCTTTCGTCTGGTAATAAGCTTGGAGAGATACCCGTCAGTATCCAGCTAGATATGTATTTGCGGCCGTTTTTAGGCGTAGACCTGAATCTTAACATTCACCTGTGGACAAACTAGGTGATTTGGTGTCACAGTTCACGTGTCCTGAAAAAAACGGTTACCCTTGCAAACGTAGCATCACGCATACATATCTGCCCTGCAAACAAAGATGAGCTCTTAGCCGAAAAAAACAAAAAAATAATCTTTGGAAACACCTAATTTCACAAAGGATAACTCTTTTACTGCTAACGTCACTTCTTGCGCTTGTTTCGATCATATATACCTACGTAACCCATTTATTTCTAGGAAACAATGTTGTTGAGATCTTAAACATGTTACCTGTGCATCATATTAGACTAGAGTCGGTTTCTGCAGATGCAATCGCTAGTAATGGTAAAGACATCTGTATCGTATGACCAAGACATGGCCATCGCATGACACATATCTTTTTCAGGGTCTACGTTTATCAGCATACGATTATTGACAAAACTTATAGCAGGCTACAGCCTTTTTCATATGTTAAAAAATAAGTTGGATTTGCCTGTCTGCTTATTCGCAGTTATTTCCATGTGAAGACTGAAGAAGAATTGGAAGATTTTATCCTCTGCATGAAAAGGTGGTTTAAAAGCTACTAATTTATCATATTATGTGAGCGTAGCTAGTTACATCATATTATGTGAACGTAGCTAGTTTTTTATAACACTCCTATTGTTACTAAAATAGATATCTAAAGCAGTAACTGTCTTATATTAGCCCACCGATACATTGTGAAATCCATTGATTTATAGTGAGCGATATACTAACCGATATACCACAAAACAGAGGCACATTTGCCATGGATAATCATTTTGGCTATGCCAATGCAGCGCTTAAATAAAACCAGTAGTTCACTGCTTATATTTTTCATATAACCATATATATTAACCATAGACCGCTGAGTAAAGCTGCTGCCACAAGGACTGTTGGGGAAATCCTAGATATGTCAACATGTCCGGCCCTCGGTGCATTGACAATATACCACACGGTGAATCTAAGCCCGTAGCGGACAGAAGATGTTCTAAAATTAGAAATTGCCTCCCTAATTTTTTTTAATTGCTTATATTTTCCTAACAGATCAATTTTACATCAGATTACTAAACGACTCAATGTTTTTTTTATCGGAACGGACAAATTAACACGTATGCGCTCAAGTTTGTTTGCATTCACTCAATTAGTATCTGTAAAGTGGGGAAATTAGTTAGATTTTTTACGTATTCTTAAAATGGCTGACCGGCTTACTCCATGCTCTTTTGCAAAGAATGGCCGCTATGAAATCGTACTTAATTATTGAGTCTCTTTTTAAAAGTAAGGGCCTTCACTTATTTAGCGCCTTGACTTAGGTTTATTGTCAAAGTTAAAAAAATCCTTTTGGAATATTTGGAATCATAGTTGGTTAGTACTTACGCTAGCAGATGTGCACCTAAACACAATAAAAATTTACGGCATGCATATAAGCAATCTTTCGCTTGAAAACTCGTAAAGCAGATCATTGCTCATTTGGTCTTCTAGGCAGACAATTTTTTGCCTAATAATAGTACAACACAGAACAACAAGGCGCAGTGAAAGCAACATCCCGCACATGCATATATTGGCACTACTAACAAATTCCGTGTAGCTTTCTATGAATGCTGCCATTACGTAACGCAGCTCCATCACTTTGATACAAAAATGATGGACAATTAATTAGCTACAGCGTGAAAATAGTCGTTTGGGCGTACATTTTTGATCATATTGACACAATTTTACGGTTCTTCAGCGTAAGACATGGCAACATATCGACGTTATGCTTTTCTTCAATCCGGCTATTCGCATTTTGCGAACTTGCGTCGGGTGTCATTCAGATTATGCAGGATTGTTCGCTGAAGAGACCAGTATGATCAGTTTTTCATGCGTAGACTGGTTCTTCCGCAAACGAAGATTTTGCATAAGCTATCTATGGAGAAAAAAGGCAGATTAGCTACTTTGATAAGTTTCATCCTCATTTCTAAACAAGTCGTTTTGGCCCCCTCCTTCCATTGGGGAAAATTATTTTCTTGCTGAGTTTTACCAAATCGTAAAATAAGTACATGCGGTGATGAAAGTTCTTTCTACAGCCATGACGCAACACTTATTGGTTAGTTGACTCTCGGAAGTGATCAATCAAGATACAAACAACAGTCGGTTTACTTGTGTACCGATATTTGCGCTATTATCACAATAGAATTTCGCACAATGTTACATTTTAATGAGACTCGACAAAGGAGTTTCCTCTGTCTACTTTCCATTGCTTCAATATGTTTGTCTAACTAAGGCCGCCAAACCTCACAACGGCTTAGGTACAACCAAACGATTATAAAGCCTCATTTAGAAATTGTAATTATAAATTATAAAATAACGAAATATAGTATTAGACATAAGATTGGTTTATCGGACGACTTGTGTTGTATGGGTGCTAAAATCCAGTTCCGGTGTCACCGCAACCCCGAGGTTCTTAACATAAAATCACTTTTATTGTCATAAAAAGGGTGTGTGGTACAATCATCATCGTCATATATGCACTGTTATCAATATACGTACTTCCGAAAGAAAAAACGTAACTAATCACCGAATAGGCGAGTCCTATTTGAATTTGCATGCGACAAACGCAAAAGGCATGTGCAAACAATCCATTCACGAACTCACCGCGGGCCACGGCTTTAGGAGTGATTGATCGTTGACTCCTTAGGTTATTGAAGCGTACATTAAAAAAAGTGTCCTATAAATTGACATCAGCGTAATTGACGTAGAGCAGATATGTGGCCTTAATGCTATTTAAAATAGTTATACCCTTCCCATGTAGCAAGTAGTTATGGACTTCCTTTAAACAGAATACTGCACACATTTTGGCACAGATATAAGTAATTTGCCATCCACACACCATTTAGAAACCGCTTCAATCGTAACGTCTGTATAGTTTCAGATATAACATAAAGCTAATACGTTATCGATTCGGGGATATCGTTCTTAATATCTACAATAAATATGCAAAATAAAGTGGACCGATCGTGGCTATGCTCCGCCAGTGATTTGTAGGCCAGGCTTAGCGCGAGGTTCGCCTCAGAAGGGACAATATATATATATATATATATATATATATATATATATATATATATATATATATATATATATATATATATATATATATATATATATATATATATATATATATACATAAAAAGTAGGCATTTGATGTAATATCAAACTGACCAATTCCCTCTCGTGGGTGCATCAGTTGTATGTTCTGGTGACTTTCCAGAAGAACAGCGACATAACAATCTCTTTTTGAGCTATGCATTTGGGCTGTTACTTGAGATCTTGTGGTCATAGGTACGCGATTAAAAATAAACTGCACAACTCCTCATTAGAGTAAACATAGTTGACAAATGTTAGTCTAATTCATTAAATTGGTTTATGATATCTTAAACAACGATTTGCGTTTGTGGAACGTCACAACAATAAGGAACTCAGCGTGTGAGTTTGTTGATCACACCGATGAACACAGAGTTCGAGAGAGACAATTCGAGAACGACAATGAATAAGTATATACATTTCTGGGTGTGCTCAGAGTTTGACGTATAATTAACTAAGGCGCGTGCATATATTTTTACCTTATCGGGTATTATGGATAAAATCGAGTTTGTATACAAAGTATAGCAGAAGCAACCCGGAACTTTCCTTGCGGACAGCCTGAGGTAACCTTAGCAGGAGATGAGAAGCAGTCATGCACTTTTACAATAAAGTTTTTAACACTCAGAAAGTTTTCTATCAAATGTAGATTTTTTGGTCCTACGTCTTGTCAAGATATGCAGTCCAACGCTTTAGTGTAGGTAGTGGATTGAAAAACTTACTTAAAATCGAAATACAGCACGTCATAACAGTCTCCTGGATCATCCTCTCTCCAAAGTCCTGCTCACATATCAATAGTGATATGTGAGGTACTATCAAGAACAGTAGACCTGCCGGAACAGTAGGCAAACTGTTCTTTACAAATCAGGTTTTGTAAATCAGTGCTTTAATACACGGTGTCTGCAATAACACTCTCAAATAGCTTTGGGGGTGCATGTTTGTCAGTAAAACATTTCGTTTATTTTTAACACACGTTTTATTTTCTTTTTTGTGCACGGGGCACACTATGGCCGTCTTGAGCAAATCAGGATATCATCAGCAGCATCAATGTGAGGCGGTGGACTCCTTGACCTCTGTTTAACCTCGTTCTCAGTTAGGTACTTTAGTAATTCCACTTTTTGCGAATTCCTTGTGATCTTCGTACCGTTCTGGTCAACAAGAATATCTATTTGATCTCGGGACTTCATACTCTTCGATACGTATCAATGCACCTCTGGCATATCGCATTTATCGACCAATCTGTGTTCCTTAATGGCGTGCTAGCGACGAACTTTGCGTTCCAGGAGTTTTCTTAATTTTTCTGATTTCTCACGGTCATTTTTACTTTCGAGCAAATGGCTGAGATTTTGGATGCTTGGATCAACGGTACCGTGAGGTTTGTTGAAAACAGTGATACAGAGGCCGCGAAAGAAAGTCAAAGTAAGTTGAACAAACATAACATCCACAGTCCGACATTTACTGAAGAAGGTTTTCCAAATTATCAGCTTCAACTGAAAACTTATCATGTTGTAATCCCCATTCTTGTAGTCGTAAGAGATCGGAATGCTACTGTCTTCCTCGGCGGCGTGCAGAGTCTCCTCCGACACTCGCAGCATGAGTCTGACTGCCTAGCGATCACTTGTGAACGGGCGTGATGTAACATCCTGCACTGAATCATCATTGCACAGTACTAGGTCGAGCAGATTCCTGTCACTTAAACGAGTATGTTGATGAACGAGTTGTTCTAATCTGGTCTTGAAACAGAAATCGGGAAAAAGTTTTAAAACAGAAAATAGGAAACTGTTCAGGGGGGGGGGTATACTGCTCCTGACGGGTGTGTTCCCCGGGAGCCTCGGGAAGGCGCGAGCGGACTCGAAGGGAGGTCCTTGTCTTCTCTTGCAGTATATTCTTAAAAGCTTGAGTCACTTTTTTCCAGCTAGATATTGATTCCGTAATTTTCGTAGTGAGATCTTGAAGTTTAAGAGCTGGGTTGTTCCTTAAAAACTCCGTTAGGCTTGCGCGCTGCTTCGGCCATGACGGACACCTTAGCACTGTGTACTCTGGAGTGTCGTCGAGTCCATCGCCGCAGTACACGCACGTGGGCCTGGGGACTTTACCAATCCTGAACAGGTACGACTGGAAATCGCCGTGACTTGTGAGGACATGGGTTGTGTCGAATGTAATTCGCCCCCCCCCCCCCCCCCCCGGCTGGTTGAGCCAGCTTCTGATAGTCGGAGGCTGGCGCCTGGAGCAGCCTTTTCTAGGCCTTTCCACTCCTCCTGCCAGAGGTCGATTGTACGCTGACGTTTCTCGTATTTTTTGAGGCCTAGGTTATCCCATAAGCGGCGGCGCTCGGCTGCCTTTAAATCCCACGGGATCGTTCCGGCAAGGACGAGAGCCGCGGCGGCGCTAACCGTCCTGTACGCTGAGATTACCCTGAAAGCTCCGACCTTTGACCAGAATCTCCCCATGTAGATCGTTAGTTGGTCGGAAGTCCCGTTTGGGGAGCTATACGCGCAGAGGATGCGACCCAATGACCCAATCTCGAAAATGAGGTCAACACATACCAGCTCAAGCGTATCGTCATCACCATCCAGATCCACAATCAGTGATCAGTGAGACAACTCTTCACCGGAATCAGGACGCCGATTTTTTGCTGTGGTCTCTCAGCTTTGTTTTCACTTAGTCTTCTTCCCGCCGGTCCTAGTAGGCGATTTGCTTGACGGCTGTCGGCCAAAACGCACTCCACTTCGACCTCAAGACCGATATCTGCGTGCTTGTTGTTACAAAAATGGTTGCTTAGGAGTGACACTCGGGGGGGGGGTCTTCTTTTGGTATGTAAAAGCACTTTTTATCAATTGTTTCTCTTCAGCGTTTTCCTTTCGTTGTTGCTCAAATTGGGAAGCAATTTTCTTGAACTCTAGAGATTGTTTACGGAGTATTTTTAGCTCGCATAGAATTCCGCACATTAAATCGTCATTTGGTTCATTCAGAGTTCGCCTTCGGAGCAGTTTCTTCCTCACTACTTTTATTCGCGACGTTAAGTTCACACACTTTACAACTAAACTTGTCTATCAATTCTTTACGACGCAAGTCTGCTGGATTCAGGTCAGTATACTTGTTATAATATAAATGCATATATCTTTTTTTCTTTACAGACGTTCATAATAATGAAGGCTCATCTACTATCCCAGTCTCTTTACACGCGTGCCCCAAATTTTCCTTACCATTCGTGACTTTTGCCAATCACAGTCTGTCCCGGCATTCGCCTCAGCTAGATCAAAAACAACGAGACAATCTTTAAAGACAGACTAACCTTTAAACAAGTCGACTTTATCTTTATTGAAGCGCTGATTATTTAACTCATGCCCTTGTCATTGCATTTCAGAGCATTTCCTTACCACCGCGAGTTATACGAGCTGCACGACAACAACAATAACAGCAACAACAACAACAACAGCAGCGCACGCACGAGGGCATCTAAGGCACAGATACAGATTCGTATGCATACGTTCCAGGCTCTCAAGAGTTAGTTCCACATCAAGTGGTAGTCGATGATGTGCATCTTGTGCTGAACTCGGGCATCCAGTGGCAAAATGACGGCAATCAAGAACACCATTGTCCGTACGAAGGGCAGCAGGCGACTCTTTCTCAACGTAAGGCCATCGCCCGTCTTCAGCAAGTCGGCGTCATCGTTCAGCTTCAGTACGGCCTCGCACCGGTGTAGCTCTCCGGGTGGAACGTCGGCAATGTTCAGGCGTGCCAGCAGTTTGTACGAGCGGCGTGCCCTCATCTGGGTGATCTGGCCGAGCCAGAACACCTGGTAGGTTTCAGCCACGCGAAGCGGAGTGAGCGCAAGCGCGCCGTACTTCACGCGGCTCTGAGTTTCGTCTGCTGAGAAGTAGTGGATCAGCTCGACGACGTGGGCGAAACGTCCTGCAAAGGACGAGAAACAGCAGCATCGAGAAGCATCGATTCACGACGGCAATCCTCGAACGCGCCAGCTGCCGATCGGCCACGAACGCGTGCAGATAGTCGAGGGCCGACGGTTCGCGTGCACTCACGTCACGAAACAGTGTGTACGCATTTTGTGTATGCGGTCGCCTGTTGCCGGCAGCCAAAACACATCGGTGATCTTCGGCGGCACGGGCAGAAGGGGCGGCGGCACGGGCAGAAGTGTCGCGTTCGAACGGCAATGGCGCCAAAGCTAGGCCTAACGCGATCACAACAGCAAGGATATAGATGAGCATCGTAAAACACGAGATGACCGCCTGAGCGAGAACGTGAGTTATGCCTACTTCGGCTGGCCACACGCTGTAGCAGATGTCGAGCAACGAGCTGCTCCGAAACGCGAGGTAGGCCGTTTGCGCGATCACCACGACACCGATAGTGGTGATGGTGGCGGTGGTGGTGGTGGTGGTGGCCGCTGCTTTACCGGCGGTGCCGTTGCGCCCCCGGGGAGTGAGCCGTTGCAGCGACAAACCAGCGATGACTGCGTGCAGTTCGTGCGCGTGCACGAACACCTTTATCGTGCAGATGGTGAACACGAGAGCGATGAGCAGCGACGAGGCGAGCCACACGACCTCAACAGGACTGTGCAGGTCATTCGACAGCATGTGAGCAACGAAGCTCATCGCGCTAACGACGCTCACGTAGCCGGCTGCCGCTATAGTCATGAGACGTGCACAGACGCCGTAACAGAGCCGGAAAGATGGTCGGCCTTCGCCGGGGGCTAGATGGTCGGCGAAGTTCGGCAGGCCAAACAGTTGAAGACTCACGAAAACGACTTTAATCGACAGCGGGACAGGATGGCGCTGGCCTGGCACGTGTTTGTCGTGCCTGCGGTCTCTCACGGATACTTTCATTGTTACCAAATACCATCTAGATTGAGGAAACTTCGTGAGCCACATTAGTTAGTGTCCAGCACGGTAGTGCCATGTGCTTGAAGAGTGTATACCATCTCAATAGTTGCCATGCTGGCTTTGACAGGTTAGACCCGTAGCGATGGAACAGGTGCGTCACCGCGTGCACACGCACGATGCACAGGTAGCCACTTTAGTTCGACTATGAAACAATGTGTATATTGTAGCGTGTATAGCGTGCCAGCCAAACCGATGTGGGCAAACGCTTTTTGCACTTTGCTGATCCTGCTGAGTCAACACCGATTGGTCACGGCTCATCGCCGTGCATGCATCTAGCCGGTCAACCGGTCACGCCCACTACGGCCAATATCAATGAGCCATATGCCCTTTGCGTACACGAGTTTGTATAGTTATGTATATATAACACAAAAAAGACATTCTTGCTAAACAGGTTCAATGTTCCTGTGCAGATGATTCATGTCGGTAGCACTAGAGGAGGTTTGGACTGGACGTACTTGATATCGACGCGAGAACCGCTGCAGCAATCCTTCGTTGTGTGTGTGTCGAGAGAGAGAGAGAGAGAGAGGAAGAGGTTATGCAGCAAACTTCTTGAGCGCGAGGGGCAAGAATTCATATATAAAAGCAACTTACGAATTCGATCATCATCATCATCATCATCATTGATTATTAGTCCGACCCGCCCAGCGTCAGCGGAACAAGCCCAGCTGAAAACGCAATATCGCCGTGTGCACTTAGATACGTAGCATCATCGTACTGTGTCTAATCAACTGCTCTACTGCTTAAATAAACTCAAATAGTTCGTGACATAATCAAATGTAACCTTACTGAAGATATCTATCTATAAAAGAAAAAAAAATACTTCGATAATTTGGATATCAAAATATTTACTTCTTCTTATAATAGAAACATATTAACTTACTATTTAAAAATAGATACTCCTTTTAATAATATAATCATATTTATTACGTCACGAGACGAATAAAATGTAACCTTACTGATTTATAGTTGCAGCCCCACCTGTGCACGTCTTGTTTCATCGTCTACATCATGCAAGACCATGTGGTCTGAGTTGAGTTTGACTATACCTTCATAGGCAGAGCTAATTTGAGCATTTTCCCGGTCATCTTTTCAGATAACTTATTGACCGCTGACGGCATCGCACACCGCTAGAGTAAAGTAAAGTGAACAGAACGGATGACATCTGGGTATTCGAACTCACTAAATCATGTTTTTTTACACGTATCTTACACATACGTAAGTGCAGAGGTTTTGTTTGGATGGTGTCCTTGAAAAGACGCTGATCTTGTTTGGTGACCTTGATCATTCGCTAGATAAACTAAAATATCCGTAAACACAATGAACACCTCGCAGTTTGGCAATATATGGCATGTAGGTAGTGTCGGTACCCAAAAGTTTCCTCAGCGTCATATACAGATCGTGCAGCCCTTAGCCGCATAACGGGCTTGACCAAAGAAAAGAATAATATTTAAACTCTTAACGGCTGTTGGGGTTCACTACCTAGTGTACTTTTGAAGAAAGGACCAGAATTATATCCCTAAAGAACAACAAGGGTTGGTTACGAGAGGTGTGCTTCTCAACTGTATATACCGTGTCCTTCGCTTGAAATATTTCCGTCTCTTTTATTTCTGACGCTTTTGATATAGTATGCCAAACAGTGGCCCTAGATATATTAGCGGAATTCAATGTATCTACACGCAGGCTGGGGCTGTTGATATCAATTATGCGGGAAAAGCGCGTAATCCTTGGTGACGGTGCAGCTGGGCTCAACTCGATTACACAGACTACCGATGTAGCTCTGGTGTAGAATGTTAGCCCTGAAAACGCCCTGAATGAAACGGTAAATATTTAGTCTATAAACTTTATTCTACGAAAACCATCATAAACTAGCGTGCAGCTGCTGCAGCCCATGCAGTTCCGCCATGGAGTAAAAATGGCACAAAGCAATGAAGAAAGTTTTTACACCCAGCCTAATCGTCGCAACATTTGCCTCTACCCTTCGGCATGCTTAGGGTATTTTTTTTTAGATTTTCATGGAAATGATTAGACATCATTTAACCCACTTCTTCAAAGTATTGTCCTGTAGAGGACATAGCGTCGTATGACATGATAGCGTTTCCTGGAAAACGCAGTCGTTTGCGCTACCGCCGTAAAAGTCTCTCTGATGCGTGGTGGTTTAAGCACACTCTCTACATCGACAAGAAGCAACCATATGCAACATTTGGTTTATGGAAACCCAACTTATAGCATAGCACGTATTTATTAGACATATATAGCCAAATAGGTCAAAATTTGTCTGTTGTTTTTGAGACAGTTGTCTCCAAGCTGAGTTTGTCATGACTCTGGTGCTGAAAAATTTTGAGTGGACCTTCAATATCTTCCATTCCAAGCTGCCGTCCTTTTCTGTATAAATCAGCTGGCACTCTCACGAACCATCCGCTAATACAAGCTGCGGAGTACCCAAGAGCAGACTTGCTTTGAGAAATTGAAGTTTCTGGTAATTTTATTTGGTACTGAAAAGTACCCAAGCAAGCCCGCTAACGGTGCGACAATCAAGTTGCATCTTTAAAAACGCGACTTTACGGAAGGAAGAATATTCGCCGTCTCATGAAGAGAACATCTGCAGTACAGTTTTAAAAACCTGTTTTTTTGCCTTAACTGTTTCCCTCATAAAGTTTCACAGCCTTGTGATTTCCCAGATCACTTGTCCGGGTAGCCTTGGCTTGAACCATTCCGTCTAATATTTGGTTAAAATGGGAAGCTCTATGGCTTAGCACGATATACTTAGATGTAAGAAGTAGTTATTTAGGTACCAGCAGTCAGTGCCAATAACTGCAGGAAACATCTTGGCATGAAATTCTGGGAAACAGACAGAGAAAACTTTAATCGTCAATGCGTGCAAGGTGGTTAACCTCTAATGGATTATACTTGAATTAGCTGCACCTCTGATATAAAAAAAAAACAAATACTTTCGGGGCTGACTCTCAGCCAAGATTTAACGTCCATGGACCTGCTTTTTGCATTGCTTCATAGACGGACCCCATAAATAAAAATGTGCAACTGCGGGGCTCGAACCCGCGCACCTATGTGTCTCCTCCGGTCGCGAGGCGCAGACGCATGCCACCACGCCACCGGGCTCGACATGCGCCTCTGATATAAAGGGGTGATATGTGTACGCACACCTATCAAGCAAATCAATCAATCAATTAAACCATCAGTAATAATATTTGAGCATAGAGTAGGACAGACAAGCCCTACGGTGCGCTAGATAAAACAATAAGACGGGTACTAATGGTAAAATTTACCTATATAAGGCCATTATTTGTTAGCTACACAGTGATGCGGCGGTGCGTGCAACATAATTCTCTCCCTAAAAAACGGCTACATTAAGAAAGAATTTGTATCGCTGAACAGATATTGATATTGACTCGTCCTTTTTCGAGATTTTGGCCAGATGGGTAAAAAAACGCAAAAATGCCTAAAGCTACCTTAACAGTCATCTCGTGACCATGTTTGCTAATCAATTTGTGCTACCTAAATTAGCAGGCGCGATATGTTTCACGAAAGTTTTCCGGCAAATAAGTGCGGCAGGCGACAATTATCTTCGACAGAATTCACAGTGTGTTACTTATTTGCTAGACTATTGTGGAATAGCAGTATACATATCGCATGCCTTCCAGCATACATATCGCATAAGCCGGACTGCGGTTAATATAATTGACGTAATAACTTTGTTTGTGACGTGCTACCAGATTGCAGTAGGGACTACGATAGATATTTACGAATTTTTTGTTTCGACAACGTCTCGTTCCATCTTACGGATGCTTTACTCTGTTAGATATCCGTTACGATGCCTCGGTCAGTATTCCGAAGTAATCGAGTTCTAATAGTATTAACCTAATTAGCTTATCTTTACCGATTTTAGTCCATGAGTTCCCCCCAGTTGCGCCGATAGTTGGATACGCGGAGCATGTATAAAATGTTTGGGTCAAGAGGCAGCAAAATAGCGACGAGTGACACCGACGCACTGAAGAATCCGAACATGAAACGCCTCCGCACGACGAAACAGTCCCAGATACGTATCGAGTCCAGCTCTTCATCGAAGGCGAGCACCTGCTCCGCGCGAAAGACGAGCTTCGGTGGGACGTGCGTTACGTCCACGTCATCGAGGTCTCTCTCCGACCGCCATGCGCAGTGCAGGACGCGCGACCCAAGCCAGCAGAGCAGGCACGCGTCAACGATTTGCATCGAAAACATCAGCGAATGAACGCTTATGAGGTGCGTAGGCATCCGGGGACTCGATATCATGTAGCTGAGGTAGAGCATGCAGAACACTGGCCCACCAAAGATGGCGAGCAGGACAGTTGCGAAAACAAAGTTAAACGTGGCCAGCCGCTCACGAAACCGGCGACGATGACTAATCAACGACTTGATCCGGACCGTGGACCGGACGTCCAGCGACAGAAAGGTTGGCTGGACATTGTTCCTCTGTACTGCTGCTGCGTAGTCATTAGACCCGTCGACGAGTAGTCGATCACAGCCTCGAGCTCTGACGCTGGTGGTTTCGTACCGAGGTGGCGTCATGCTGACGGCCGCGGTAAACACCGTCATTGTCGCGTGTATTGCGGTCCAAAATCCGTACAGGTGCAGGTGCGCAATCTCCGTTGCCAACGCTGCCGGCGAAAGGTAGCTTGCAAACTTGTACAGCAGACTACAACGGTAGACGCATATTAGACCTTTAAGAACGATCGGGCCTATGACAAGGCTCTGATCGCGTCGGCTGAGCTCAAACAGCGGCAGAGAGCGCATTGTTACGCGCAGCCGGTTCTGCTCGCGGAACAGTCGGCCCGTGCTGGTCACTCGCAAAACGCAGTCGATAATCATCATGGAGTGGCACAGCGTTCTGGTAATTCGAAAGCTGTCTGTTGCCTAGCCGGACGGCCGCGAACCAGGCCAGACTGACGATTCCCAGCAGGGCCGCCCCGACCGTAACGATGAACGGCAGCAACTTGAACAAGCAACACGACTGATAGTAGACGCAGATGCCGTACAGCTGCATCGAGGCCAGGACGCACCGGATTGCCACCGGGACCGAATTCGCCACAACCTCGACGTGTGTCGGTTGCATGACATCGGTTGCACGTACACAGCTACGAGCCGGAAGAGGTACACCACCATGCAGACTGCGCTCGGCGCCTACTCTACCACCGAGTATGTCTTATACTGCCGCAGCGGATTGCTTCCGATCCCCCCCTCCCCCCCGCCAGTCCTAGAAGAAGTCGAACGAACAAGTCAGATGTCTCTTGGGCGCAGGTGCGGGGCCCCTAGTTTGGCAATGCGTGACTAGCGCTAACTGATGTGGCGAGTCCAGAGGTGATGGTATCCAGGGCTAGCCCCTGGAATTGATCGCTAATGCATGCCGACATTGTTGTTCGTCGGGCCATCGACGTTAAGCTGTTTACACTGCACCCACAACCATCGCGATGGGATTCACTTCGTTAGGCGTCATACCTACGCCATCATAGGTGGCAAGTAACGGTACCTGCCGCCCAACAGCACGCACACGCACCTCATCTCAATATCCACCGTTGTGATCGGCCAACAGTCGCTTACGCCGCTTTCCCGGCAAACAGTAGCCGCCTCGAAGCTCGCCTAACTGAATTCGATCTAACTAAAACGTTAACTAAAAGGATCACACGTTATTTTCACAGATGTGTGTAAATCCGACTTCACTGTTGGGTGCCAGAGGACCGCTGGTGCATTCCACTGTTGTGTGTCGAGAGAGAGAGGGAGGGAGAGCTAATGCAGCTAACTTCTCGAGCGCGAGGGGAAAAAACTCCTATATATATATATATATATATATATATATATATATATATATCCTTAACGATTGCCAAGTCTGCAGGACTTGGCAGGAGGAACTGAGTCAGGAGGAGCTCAGACTCGGCTCAATCGACCTCCGTGAGGCGCTCGACATGGTGAGTCATGACTCCGTCCTGTGGTCACTCCGGACTCGCGGATACCCGGAGGTTTTCATTAATTATATCGAACGCTTGTACCTCTCATCTAAAACTCTCATAGAATTTGGACAAGAATGTCGCACATTTCGGCCAACTGGAGGTGTAAGGCAGGGAGATCCTCTGTCCCCCCTTTTATTTAATCTAGTTCTCGACGACATTATTTCAAAATTAGACAAAACTAATATCGGGTACCAACTTACTGATGACTTCCGCTTTATGGGCTTAGCCTTTGCGGATGATCTCATCCTCCTAGCTTTCACGAAATCTACTCTTCAACGGCTTCTTGATATTGCAGACCCCCTTTTGAAATCCGTAAAAAGGTATGAGCGATCAATGGAGATATCTGGGAGTCAACTTTGACAGCAATGGCAGAGTTGACTCCACCAAGGATATACTCCTTAATTTACTCAACAGACTCACGATAGCTCCCTTAAACCCACCAAAATATTTTTGAAAGACTTTCTCATTCCCCGCCTCTTATATAAACTGGTTCCGGTCCCAGAACATCTCACGAACTCCTTAGCGACCTAGATAAAGAGATCAGAAAGGTTGTTAAGTCGAAATGGCTTAAGCTCGAAAACTCGGTGCCGAAAGCCTACCTGTACACGCACACAGCACACGGCGGTCTGGACATCCCCTGCCTCCAAACATTTATCCCCAGACTTCGCTTCTTTCCGCCTGACAGCACTACAATACTCCACGCACCCTGGGGTCCAATAGATGCTAACCACCGACCACTTCAAAAATAATCTTGCGAAAACAAGACTTTTTTGCGAGCGCTTGGGAACCTCCATTGAGACCGGTACACAAGAGACCGATTACTGGTCTCAACAACTACACAACACGTTCGATGGGGCGCATTTTAAAAAAGCACACGAAACTCCTTTTGTACATTATTGGATTAAGGGTATGCCCTACCTATCTGGTAAGGAGTATTTGAACCTACTTAAGCTCAGGATCAATGCACTACCAACGCGTGCCAGATTGGCCAGGGAACGTCCGGGCTACAACAAACGTTGTAGGCACGGGTGTCATGCGCCTGAGATGTTGGCTCATGTCGCTCAGATGTGCGATACAACACACAAGCAAACTATAAAGAGACATGACGACGTCTGTGATCGCGTGGCGCGTCTTCTCCGCGAGAGGGGTCATGAGGTGGTTCGTGAGCGAGTATTCCGTCGACCGGGCGCACCGAGTCTAAAGCCCGACCTCGTAATACCAACACCTACCGAGGTCTGGGTTTTAGATGCCGAGGTTTGCGGCCCGAACAGGGACCTGGCAAAAGCGCGGCAGGACAAGATCACCAAATATGACGTCGAGTTCCTAAGAGCGGCGCTCCCCGGCCCGCAAAAACCTCGCAGATTCGGATCCATCACTATCTCTATGAGTGGTGAATGGGACTCCGTATCTGCGAGTACGCTCTTGGGGCTCGGCGTCACGAAGAGGAATCTTATCGATCTTACCGTCTTAACACTGCAAGGAACCTTGAGGATATACCGCTCGGACCGAGTCCATAAGAGCGGGGACACGGACAGCTGATTCGTAACTCCATGTGACAACTTTTTACCACCATTTTTATTAAGGCGAGCACGGCCGAGTGTGCAAATGTATTGTAGATGATTAATAAATCGTCGCAGTATTTTATATATATATATATATATATATATATATATATGCGGCTTACAAATTCGATCATCATCATCGATTATTAGTCCGACCCGCCCAGCTTTAGCGGAACAAGCCCCGCTGAAAACGATATCGCCGTGTGCACTTAGATGCGTAGCATCATCAACTGCTCATAAACTGCCCTACTGCTTAAATAAACTTAAATCATTCTTGACATAATCAAATATAACCTACTGATTTATAGTTGCAGCGGCACCTGTGCACGTTTTAGTTCACCGTCGGGACCATGCAAGACCATGTGGTCAGTGTTGAGCTTGACTATACAGCCTGTCCCGTGTCTGAACTTCATAGTCAGAGCTAGTTTGAGCATTTCCCCGGCCATCTTTTTAGATCCCTTATTGAACGCTGACGGCATCGCGCACCGCTAGAGGAAGTTAAAGTTAAAAGAAAAAGGGATAACTCTGGCTATTCGCACTCACTCAATCATGTTCTTCTACACGTATCATACACATTCGTAAGTGCAGATGTTTTGTTTGAATGGCGCCTTTGAAAATATGCTGATTCTCTTTGGTGATCCTAACAATTCGCGAGATAAACTAAAATATCCGTAAACACAATGAACACCTCTCAGTTTGGCAATCTATGGCATATAGGTAGTGTCGTTACCCAAAAGTTTCCTCAGCGTCATATTAAGATCGTGCGGCCCCTAACCTCATATCGGACCTGACTAGAAAAAAGTGTAATGTACAAACTCCTAGCAGTTCTTGCGGTGAACTACTTAAAGTATTTTTGACAAAAAATCAGAAGGTCCCTAAAGAGCAACAAGGGTTTACGAGAGGTGTGCTTCTCAACGGTATATGCTGTGTTCTTTGTTTAAAATATTTCCGTCTCTTTTCGATTCTCATTTATTTCTGTCGTTTTTTTTTATATAGTATACTAAACAGTAGTCCTAGATACACTAGCGGCATTCAATGTCTTCACACGCATGCTGGGGCTGTTGACATCAATTATGCGGGAGAAGCGCGTAATCCTTGGTGACGGTGCAGCTGGACTCAGCCCGATGACACAGACGACCGATGTAGCTCTGCTGTATAATTTAAGCCCTGAATAAAACGGTAAATACTTAGTCTTCGTGTTGATAAACAATCTCCCGAATTTTATTCTACGGAAATCGTCATAAACTTGCGTGCAGCTGATGCAGCCCATGCAGTTCCGCCATGGACTACTAATGGCGAAAAGCAATAAAGAACGTTTTTACACCCAGCCGAAACGTCTCAACCTTTGCCTCTGTGTAATGCTTTCGGCAAGATCATGGCTATTTTTTTGAGATTTTCAAGGAAAGGGTTAGACATTATTGAACTCACTACTTTAAAGTGTTAACCTGTAGAGGACTACTATATGCCATCACTTCGTCCTAACCTTTGGCCAGGCCACACAAACACTCTTGCTGGACTTGCCAGGGATTTTCCGGCGGAGCAATGTAGCAAACTCATGCTGACATTTTAGCTACAAGTTTATTCTATCAAAATAATTCATTATACCAGTTAAAAAAAAGTAAAAAAATTAGAAAAGTATCTATTTTTAAATTATAAGTTGACTGTATATTTGAATTGTAATTGAAATTAATATATTTATTATGTTCATATTATAATTTATGCTTTATTATATGTATATATTTTATATGTATTCTATATGTTTATATATACATTAAAAAAAAACGATTCTATAATAATAATAATAATTATTATTATTATTATTATTATTATTATTATTATTATTATTATTATTATTATTTTATCATTCAGTTATAACAATTGTGAGGTATGAACGTTTAAGCCAGACCTGCTTTGTTCCCTTGTCAGTTCATTGCGCCTTTGATTGAGGCCACGTTCCCTCTAAAAACGGCCAAAGACATCATCTGTCTCAAAAACATGGCCTCGCGTCGATCACCCGTAACGTCTTCTATGCGTTTTCCGATGTCTTTCAGGATTTTCGCTGTACCTGTGCTGATAGGGCCAAGTGTCTCCAATGTTATTATTATTATTATTATTATTATTATTATTATTATTATTATTATTATTATTATTATTATTATTATTATTATTATTATTATTATTATTATTATTATTATTATTATTATTATTATTATTATTATTATTATTATTATCATATATCTTGATATTCAAATTATCCAAAAACAAATTTCTTCTCTACCTAGATATGTTTGAATGTGCTTATAATAGACCATATTTAATACCTTCTCTACTCACGTGTCACATTTTCGACTTAAGGCATAGACATCAACAGGTACATTGAAGAGATAGCTCAGAATGGATTGCACTCACTGCACCGCGTTCTTTTACCCTCGAACTTTTAGCTTCCAAATTGATAAATGATGAGTATGTCAATGGCCTCATGCCGGATACCGAACTAATGGCAGCACCTGTCGCATGTAATGTGAATATTTCCGACTAAAATAACTATAGTTTTTAAGTTTTCTTAATAGAGCACTGCAAGTTTATTAAAGTAGACTTAATTAATTTGACCGAATGAAGCTATTGTTTCAGCATAGCATAGAGGCATCTTTAGTATTACAAAAAGCGATGTGTGATAACAATGATTCATAATCTGACAACTTTTATTTTAATGACAGCGCAAGCTGCGGTCCAGCTTGCGGATCGTCATTTAAACAATACTGCTAAGTGGTTTATTCACCTTTGCAAACAAATAAAAGTGAGGTGCAAAATAGTAAAAAGCGCAATAACAATAGGTCTACCAAAATAATAATAATACTACTTCAGGGTCACATAATTATGATAATTTTTTGTTGCAGCGTATCTTGGAAAAACGCAGTCGCTTGCGCTACCGCCGTAAAAGTCTCTCTGATACGTGGTGGTTTAAGCACACTTTCTACATCGACAACGAGCGAGCATATGCAATAATTGGTTTATGAAAACCCTATTGATAGCATAGCCCGTAATTATTTGGTAAACATATATGGCTAATAGGTGGCCAAAATGTATCTGTTGTTTTTGATGAGAGTTGTTTCCAAGCTGAGTTTGTCATGGCTCCGGTGCTGAAGAACTTAGGGTGTACATCCAATATCTTCGATTCCAAGCGACCGTCCCTTTCTGTTTGAATCAGCCGGGGCTCTCACGAACCATCTGCTAACACAAACAGCGGACTACCCAAGAGCCCACAGGGAGCTGGACCAAGAGTCTGATACCGGCCCTCAGGGTATGGTACGGACCGTCGACACGGGGAGCTTTCCTACTGGACGACTCAGGTTCTGACCTGACACGGCCAGTTCCAGAGCTACATGTCAAGGATCAAAAAGGCGATTAACGATACCTGCGTACTGTGCGACTCTGGAGAGGCGGACAACGTGGAGCATATTGTTCTGCGGTGTGATGCTCTCAGGGAAGCACGGGACGCAGCATCAATCTCTGTGAGAGGCCGACCCATCAAGGAGGTGGTCGCCTATATGATGACTTCGGTAGAGGCATGGAGGAAGGCGACAAACTTGTTCGACGCCGTTTTGACACTTAAGACTGCCAAGGAAACGAAAACAATCCGAGAGCAGACTTGTCTTGAGAATTTGAGGATTCTGGTCCTTTTATTTGGCACTGAAATGTATCCAAGCAAGCCCGCTAGCCTGCTGCGACAATCAAGTTGCATCTCTAAAAACGCGGCTCTTTGGATGGAAGAATATTCGCCGTCTCATCAAGAGAACACCTGCAGTACAGTTTCCGTTCTTTTTTCCCTCAACTTTTCTCTCATAAAGTTTCACAGTTATGTGATTTCCCAGATCACATGTTAGGGTAGCTTTGGGTTGAATCATTTCGCCTAATATATGGTTAAAATGGAAAGCTCCATGGTTTAGCACGACATACGAGGTGTGTTCAATCGTTATCGCGACTTTTGAATTTTCGCGGGTTACGTATATTCGAATTTCGATTTTTTGTGGCGTTATGTTGGTACTCATGTCTCTCACTTATGCCGACAAGCTCGGCCATTTTGAATGTTCACTTAATTGTTGACAGCTGCTTTGCTTGCACGTGTTTTGGATCGTCTTCGATTTTTACCTATTCAAAAAAATGGATCAAAGAACCTGTATCAAATTTTGTGTGAAAAACGAAATTAAGTGCGCGGATGCATTCCGAATGTTGACTGTGGCATACGGAGAAGCTACCTTGGACCGAAGCAACGTTTATCGGTGGTACAAAATGTTCTCAGAAGGCCGAGAAGATGTGAACGACGAAGAGCGTGCCGGACGCCCGAGCACTTCAACAACAGACGAAACAATTAATGAAGTGGAGAAAATGGTATTGGCCAATCGTCGAATCACCGTTAGAGAAGTTGCTGAGGACCTAAACATATCGATTGGCTCGGCCATTCGATTTTTATCAATGATTTGGGCATAAGACGGGTCGCCGCGAAATTCGTACCAAAATTGCTCAATTGCGACCAAAAACAGCATCGCATGAACATTGCTAATGAGATGTTGGACTCTGTCCGCGACGACCCAAATTTGCTCCAGAGGGTCATAACTGGTGACGAATCGTGGGTTTATGGTTATGACGTGGAAACCAAAGCTCAATCATCTCAATGAAGCTGCCGCACGAACCAAGACCGAAAAAAGCGCGCCAAGTTCGGTCGAATGTGAAAGTTTTGCTGACAGTTTTCTTCGATTGCAGGGGCGTGGTGCATCATGAGTTCTTGCCACAGGGTAGAACGGTCAATAAGGAATATTACCTGCAAGTTATGCGCAATTTGCGCGAAGCAATCCGCCAGAAACGCCCGGATTTGTGAAAGAACAAAAATTGGCTTTTGCACCACGATAACGCCCCTGCTCACACATCGTTGCTTGTGCGCGAGTTTTTGGCCAAAACAACACACTAATGATGCCGCAGCCACCGTATTCCCCAGATCTGGCCCCCTGTGACTTTTTCTTGTTCCCTAAACTGAAGAGGCCCATGAAAGGACGACGTTACGCTACGCTTGACGAGATAAAGACGGCATCGAAGGAGGAGCTGAACAAGGTTAAACAAAATGGTTTTTTGAAGTGCTTCGAAGATTGGAAAAACCGTTGGCACAAGTGTATAATATCTCATGGGGATTACTTTGAAGGGGACAAAATAGATATTCATGAATAAATGAATAATTTTTGAAAAAAACACAAAAGTCGCGATAACGATTGAACACACTATGTACTTAGATGCAATAAGTAGTTATTTCCACGCCAGCAGTCAATGTCAAATTGGTTGAAGTAATATTAAAGAATGGTTCCCGCTCCTCGCCTCTTCCTGAGGCCATTTAGGTGAGAGGTTTTTAGTGGGTATTATGCCAACAACATCGGCATCGAGCCCCACACTACCCGCTCTGGGTGTGCGTAAACGCATTTTTCCCTCTCACCATAAAAAAAAAAAAAACAGTCAATGTCCCGCCTCGAAGACGGGACCTGTTCCTCGCGATTTTACTGGACGTCAAGAACGCTTTTAACATCCTACCATGGAAAGTTATCCTAGGGACTCTCCACAGGAAAAAGTTCCCCTTTTATCTAAGGAAGCTTTTATCAAATTATCTACATGACAGAACAATCCAGTCTCACGGGTTCGTTTTTAACATGACTGCAGGGGTGCCACAGGGATCCATACTTGGCCCCCTGCTATGGATTATAACCTACGACGACGTGTTGCGGCTGAGGGATCTTCCCCCCGGCGTCAACCTCCTTGCCTACGCTGACGACCTCGTCCTAACCGTCCAGGCTCGGACCGCGGACCTGCTGCAGAGCCGTGCGAACGAGGCACTTGGCGACGTCGCCCGCTGGATGCAAGAAGCGGGGCTCGCTCTCGATCCAGCCAAAAGCAAGGCGATACTCTTGGTGGGCCGAAGAACATGCCCTGACCTTCACCTACGCCTAGATGGCCAGGAGATCGTACTCGTCAACGACGTAAGGTACCTCGGGGTTACCCTTGACAGGGGTCTCCGCGGTACCGAACACGTGCGGCAGGTGACGGAAAAGGCAACGAAGACGGCCAATGACTTCGCACGTCTCATGCCCAACACATATGGTCCACAACAGCTGAAAAGACGAATAATTATGTCCGCGGCCGAGTCGGTTGCCCTGTACGGAGCTCCGGCCTGGCCCACCAACACACTAAAATTCGCCGCGAACAGGACTCGCCTGCGTCGGGCCCAAAGGGTCGGAGCTCTTAGGGTAATCTCAGCGTATAGGACGGTCAGCGCCGCAGCGGGCCTTTGTCCTTGCCGGAACGATCCCGTGGGATTTAAAGGCAGCCGAGCGCCGCCGCTTATGGGATAACCCAGGCCTCAAAAAAGACGAGGCACGTCAGCGTACAATCGACCTCTGGCAGGAGGAGTGGGAAGGCCTCGAACAGGGTGCCCCAGGCGCCAGCCTCCGCACCCTGATCCCAAATATCAGAAGCTGGCTTAACCGGCCGGGGGGGGGGGGGAAATTACATTCCACACAACCCAAGTCCTCACAGGTCACGGCGACTTCCAGTCGTACCTGTTCAGGATTGGAAAGGTCCCCAGCCCCACGTGCGTCTACTGCGGCGATGGACTCGACGACACTCCAGAGCACACGGTGCTTAGGTGTCGGTCATGGGCGGAGCAGCGCGCAAGCTTAACGGAGTTTTTAAGTAACAACCCAGCTCTTAACCTACACGACCTCACTATGAAAATGACGGAATCAATTTCAGGATGGAACAAAGTGACCCAAGCTTTTGAGAACATACTGCAAGAGAAGACAAGGGCCTCCCTCCGAGCCCGCGCGCGCCTCCCCGAGGCTCCCGGGGAACACATCCGCCTGGACCAGTAGACTCGCCCCCCCTGACTGTTGATGATATGCGCAAGCAGTTCCCAGTCAGCGTGGAGGACGGGGACACGACTGGTTTTTAGTGGGTTCGCATCGCTGCAAAGATTTTGCATCGCTGAACAGATTTTGATATGGACCCGTCCTTCTTCGAAATTTAGGCGACGGTTGACGACACGCAAAAAGCCTAAAGCTACCTTAACAGGCATCTCGTGGTCAATTTTGCTAATCAAGATGTACTACTTAAATTGGCACGTGCAATACGTTTCGTGAAAATTCTCTGGTAAGGAAGTGCGGTGGGCGTACATCACTTTTGACAGACTCACAGTGTGTGTGCTCTTATTTGCTGTCCTTATTTGTAGTGGAATAACAATAGCGTCTTCCAGTATACGTATTGAATGAGCCAAACTGTGGCTAGTATACTTGATGTAATAATATCTTTGTTAATGACGTGCTACTAATTTGTAATAATAACGACTACGATAGATACTTGCGAAGCTATCGTTATGCTGGCACATCCAACACACGTTTCGACAACGTCTCGTTCCATCTTACGGATGGTTTACTCTGTTAAGAAGGTATTTGCTACGAAGCCTCGATGAGTATTCCGAAGTAATCGAGTTCTCACCTAGTTAGCCTATCCTTACCGATTTTAGTCCATGAGTTCCCCCCAGTTGCGCCGATAGTTGGATACGCGGAGCATGTATAAAATGTTTGGGTCAAGAGGCAATAAAATAGCGACGAGTGACACCGACGCACTAAAGAATCCGAACATGAAACGCCTCCGCACGACAAAGCAGTCCCAGATTCGTATTGAGTCCAGCTCTTCGTCGAAGGCGAGCACCTGCTCCGCACGAAAGACGAGCTTCGGTGGTACGTGCGTTACGTCCACGTCATCGAGGTCTCTCTCCGACCGCCACGCGCAATGCAACACGCGCGACCCAAGCCAGCAGAGCAGGCACGCGTCAACGATTTGCATCAAAAACATCAGCGAATGAACGTTTATGAGGTGCGTAGGCATCCGGGGGCTCGACATCATGAAGCTGAGGTAGAGCATGCAGAACACTGGCACAGCCAAAGATGGCGAGCAGGACAGTTGCGAAAACGAAGTTAAACGTGGCCAGCCGCTCACGGAACCGGCGACGATGACTGATCAACGACTTGATCCGGACCGTGGACCGGACGTCCAGCGACAGAAAGGTTGGCTGGACATTGTTCCTTTGTGCTGCTGCTGCGTAGTCACTAGACCCCGTCGACGAGTAGTCGATCACAGCCTCGAGCTCTGACGCTGGTGGTTTCGTACCGAGGTGGCGTCATGCTGACGGCCGCGGTAAACACCGTCATTGTCGCGTGTATTGCGGTCCAAAATCCGTACAGGTGCAGGTGCGCAATCTCCGTTGCCAACGCTGCCGGCGAAAGGTAGCTTGCGAACTTGTACAGCAGACTACAACGGTAGCCGCTTATTAGACCTTTAAGAACGATCGGAACTATGACAAGGCTCTGATCGCGTCGGCTGAGCTCAAACAGCGGCAGAGAGCGCATTGTTACGCGCAGCCGGTTCTGCTCGCGGAACAGTCGGCCCGTGCTGGTCACTCGCATAACGCAGTCGATAATCATCATGGAGTGGGACAGCGTTCTGGTGATTCGAAAGCTGTCTGTTGCCAGCCGGACGGCCGCGAACCAGGCCAGACTGACGATTCCCAGCAGGGCCGCCCCGACCGTAACGATGAACGGCAGCAACTTGAACAAGCAACACGACTGATAGTAGACGCAGATGCCGTACAGCTGCATCGAGGCCAGGACGCACCGGATTGCGACCGGGACCGAATTCGCCACAACCTCGACGTGTTTCGGTTGCATGACAGGGCACGTACACAGCTACGAGCCGGGAGAGGATACACCACCATACATCCTGCGCTCGGCGCCTACTCTACCACCGAGTATGTCTTATATTGCCGCAGCGGATTGCTTTCGATCCCCCCCCCACGCGTCCTAGAAGAAGTCGAACGAACAAACTTGGGCGCAGGTGCGGGGCCCCTAGTTCGGCAATGCGTGACTAGCGCTAACCGATGTAGCGAGTCCAGAGGTGAGGGTATCCAGGGCTAGCCCCTTGAATTTATCGCAAATGCATACCGACATTGTTGTTCGTCGGGCCATCGACGTTAAGCTGTTTACACTGCACCCACAACCATCGCGATGGGACTCACTTCGTTTGGCGTCATACCTACGCCATCATAGGTGGCAAGTAACAGTACTTGCCGCTCAACAGCACGCACACACACCTCATCTAAATATCCACCGTTGTGATCGGCCAACAGTCGCTTACGCCGCTTTCCTGGCAAACAATAGCCGCCTCGAAGCTCGCCTGTATTCGATCTAACTAAAACGTTTACTAAAAGGATCACAAGTTATTTTCACAGATGTATGTAAATCCGACTTCACTGTTGGGTGCCATTATCCCAGCCCATAAGAGAAGCTGGACAGATAAAGTGTTATGCGTCAATGGCAGGCCATTTACGTGGGTCGTTCATTGCGTAACCAGAAAATATATACAGTATAATTCTTGGAGCTCTTCACATTTAGTCCAGCGTGTACGTACGCAGCTTTTCGCGCAAACATGTGAAAGACTGGGTACAAAAATGTGGAATAATATGCTTCTACGACTGCCTGACTTTCTGTGAGTAGTTTATTTAACGAATATTTTAGGAACACCAAACAAATTGTCTTCTCATTAGCTGCTCGGGCCGACGAAACAGTTTTTTGCCGAGTTTAGCACACATTTGCCAGCCGCTGTCCACTGCTTTAACTGCCGTTTCGACCCGGGGTTTGGTGAGTTGGACCCAATTCCTCGTCCACGATCACAAATCGATGTCAAAAGTATTGTGGACAATCAGGAGTCGTGGTACTCACCTTGCAGAAAGCTTTTTCATTTTGAATAGCCCGTGAAGCATGTTGTATACTCCACTTCCCTTTTATTATTCATTTTTTCAGGCTGACCCTCAGCTAAGATTTAACATCCACGGGACTGCTTTTTTGCACTGCTCTATAGACGGACCCCCATAAATACAAATTAGGTGCAAAAATGCGCTCGAACCCGCCAACCTATGTGTCTCCTCAGTCGCGAGACGCAGGCGAATGCACCACGCCACCGGGCTCGCCCTCTAACCTGCAATTGCTAGCACTCCACCTACTAAAAACTGCTTACTATCTTATGCAACTTCCTTAGGTAATCTTCAGTGATGAAACAATAAATGTTGTCAACCATTTCTGGGGTTAACGACCTCAACTGAACGTCCGGGGCGTGCTTTGTCTTTGTTTGATGTACGGTGAATGCTGAAACATAGTCCTCGTAAATTTCGTCCAACTTGGCTTTGACTTACGCAGCCTTTCACTTCTTGAACAGGAAAGTATTTCCATACAAAATGTGTGGTTCATCGTGTCTACGACAAGTGGTAACAAGCTCAGTTCGAATATCTGCCCCACATAATGTAAGCGCCGCTTTTGCCTGAAACTTGTAACATGGGGTCGTGTAAAGAGTGCTCGGCATATACTACAAATGTAATTGTCGTGCTGTCTCATAGTTATCACTTGCGTATACCATTTTAGTTCCCCATTGAACGCCAAAGGGTTCTTGGTTCTTTGAGCTGCTCAATCGTGTGTGCAAATTTGAGCTAGACATCATCAACATAGAAAAACGACAGCCGGCCACAAATCGGCTAAAAGCAATGCTGCTATGACTATAGGAGCACCGAAGCATAGTTACCGGCCGGTTTGTCAACTACGAATTTATAGTCGAGTATATATTTAGCATCGAACAATGCACTCAAATATTGAGAGCTTAAGCAGTTTCAGTCAACAAATTTACGGAGCAACAAACTAGTCGGTTAGTATACGTAGTGTGTGATTTCTAGGGCGCACCACAGAGCCGATGCCGTTATTACAGTACAGAGTAACCGGACGGCTTGATCTTACGTACGCAATCTTAATAGAACCAAGCAATCCTGTTCTGGTAAGATCGCAACCGGAATCAGCCTGGTGATTCCTCGTAATGAGTGCAGGATGTCAGAACAGTGACCAATACAGGTTAAAAAATAGCCTCATCAGATCCTGTTCATCACATTTTATTCTCATAAGCTATAAATTATAAATATTGCTTGGTCTTAATAAGGGCTCGTTGATATAAGGAGGCAGTCTTGTTCTGGGCACATCGCCCTAGTAAAGTCGGTCAATATAATAATGAGGTTGTTAGGCATTGTTTATTATCAATCAACATGTTTATTTTCATCAAATAGTAATTATAAATAATGACCTTGCTATGTTACAGCACAAATTATTAACTGACGCGCAAACATCAGAAAACAGTTAAAATTGCGAGGTCAGTTCAAACTACCAAGGGCCCTGTCTCCCTAACAGCGGTAATATGCAGGGTTTTGGAGAGAATTGTCTTTATTGTGTGGTCATCGAAGAAGGGTCTGAATGTATCCGCCCACAAGTGTGGAATACTACATCTCAGTATTAGGAATACCAACATAACCTCATGTTAGACGGCCTAGCTCTGATAAAATGGAGTATGCGAATAACCTTGGTGTACGATACTCGATGTTGCACATTGAGCAGGTTACACATGTTGCCGCACAATGTTCACTGAATACTTCGTGCGTTCGTCGTAAGAAGTGCTTCTGTCTATTTAAAACTGTACAAGTCACATATTGTACCACCACTAATTTATGAATGCCAGGTGTATAACCTGCCAAAGTTGGGTGACCTTGGATTACTCTAAAGAATGCAGCGTCACTTTCTAAGAAGGGTTGAAAAGCCGCGTCAAATGGAAAAACACGTCCTCGAGCTTAAATCCGTGACCGAGCTCTTTAAAGAAGCTGACATAAGGCAGCTGCGCCACTTGTTTAAGAACGAGAATCTATTTGACGTAATGTCTGAGGTACAAACAACATCGAGTCTGACAGGGTTTGTTATTAGGCCTTCCTTCCAGACTACCATCGCTAAGGTTTTGCACCTGTATCCACGGAGACTTGTGAAGCAGTTAAACGAATGAGAACTAAAATTGTGTTGAAGCAATTTGTTACAAATGGAAAATTAAAAAATATATTATTATATTTTATAAACCCCTTATATAATAATAAAAATATATTATTATATTTTATATACCCCTTATACCCCTTTTATGATCATAGAAAGCGTTTCA